>WEDG01005706.1:0-182421 GCA_017591395.1 Schistocephalus solidus | reverse complement strand
CTTTGCCAAATAAGATTCATACTACTTGTAGTACTACTTGTTTGTAGAATGGGCATTACGTGGTTATTCCACAGTGGTTGATTGTCTTTGACCCAAATGTTCATTGAAATTTCGGGTCTGACCCTAAAAAGTCATGTCTGAATCACCTGACTCCATGTCCTGCACTTAATAATTTCAGAAATTATTTACCCGATATATATATATATATATAAATGAGATGAAGAGGCAATCACAGGAACCATGGTTTTATTGTCCTGACTTTTAAAAATCAAACAAGATTTCATCGTCGGATGTAAATATTGTACCGCGCCTCACATTATTTTTATAGGTGGAAACAGTTCATCGTATACGGGATTTCTAAAGGTTTTATAATTTGCGTGGAGGAGGGGCCGGGTTGTGGGTGGAGATCCTCAGTCATCATGCTGCTTGATGAGCAGGGTGGTGTTTCATCATGGGCGATCATCCTTTGACTGTTCACTGAGTCCGCGGTTGACTGGAGGAGGGCGGTTGATGGCTTGTTCTCAATCTTGTCAGGGGCCGGCGTTCGCACGTTGGCAGTAGTCGTCAGTACTCTCATCGACCAAAGCTGCCGCCCCAGGCTCTAAATCTTTGTTATGATCGCACCTCCGTGTGTATTCGCACCTGCCGAATAAGTAGATAAAAGGTCAGATGCGAATACTATTTTTTGTCAAGTCTTGGTTGTGTTGCGATTGCCTGCGTGTCCGCCATGGACCCACCGATGTTTGGATGCACGTTAGGCCCAAGTTCATTTTGTCTTTTTCGGTCATTTAGCTGCGTCCGGAGGGCTTGGTAGACCGTAGGAAGCGTCACACAACGATTGATGGAGGCTGATATCTTGTGTCAAGCCTCGATTGTTTCCCTTGCCACGTGGTCACTTCCTCGACCCAAAAGGTCAGCATTCTGGAAAGCGAACAAGTATCCAGAATCTGCGCAATGGTCCGCCACCAAATACAGCGGGTCCATTCTTCTACCCGCCCTCATGTGTTCTCCGACCCGGGTTTGTAGACGTTTACCGGTTTCTCCAATATAATTGACTGCGCAGGAATTACATGCAACCCGGTAGATGACGTTTTTTTGTTTTTTGTCTTCGACCCAAATGTTCATTAAAATTTCGGGTCTGACCCTAAAAAGTCATGTCCGAATCACCTGACTCCATGTCCTGCACTAAATAATTTCAGAAATTATTTATCTGATTATTCTTAGGAGTCCATATACCAGAAACCGCATAAAGAACGCTGGCGGACCCACTGAGGAGCTGAACTAATCGTTCCTGTGTCACACAGCAGCAAAAATATCGGCAAAACACGTGTCTAGGCTTTTATCTAGTATCTTTGTCGGAAGTACGCTATAACGTCTTTGCCATAAAAGATTCATACTACTTGTAGTACTACTTTTTTGAAGAATGGGCATTACGTGGTTATTTCACAGTGGTTGATTGTCTTCGACCCAAATAATCATTGACATTTCGGGTTTGAACCTAAAAAGTCATGTCCGAATAACCTGACCCCATGTCCTGAACTTAATAATTTCAGAAATTATTATCTCGATTATTCTCTGGAGCCCATATACCAGAAACCGCATAGAGAACGCTGGGGGACCCACTGATGAGCCAAACCCTCGTTGCTGTGTCACACAGCAGCAAAAACATCGGGGAAACACGTGTCTTGGCTTTAAGTTAGTATCTTTGTCGGAAGTACGGTATAACGTCTTTGACATATATTGGAAAAAAAAATGAACTATTATACGAAGCAAATACGTTCTTTGGGAAACATTTTATAAACTTAATTACGTAAATGTTTAACCCTGGTTCTTCAGGTCATCGTCAGACGTGATTTAATTGCGTGAAACCGTTAAAATTTAAAATGTGCCAAAAAAATGTTATTGGTTAGTCATTCCTGCCAATGGTTGTCACTGAGAAATGTGTTTCCCGTTGGATTGGTTCTCGGCTATTCCAGCTTTGTTTAATGTTGGCGTACACAGCATTCAATTCGATGTGTCTGTTTTTGCATGAGTTATCTTAGAAAATGACCTCCAAAGATAATCGGCCTTTCTTATATGGATGCGGAAACAATACGTTTTTTTTCGTAGCTAAATTTGTGTCCAGTTTCCATCGTAAGCATAGCAACTTGAGTCAAGTTATATCGCCTTCTTACTGCCAATCGATTTTCATGTATGCGCGTGGAGGCTGACATAATTGTATTACCACAATACACCGCATTGCAGCTGTTTAATAGTTTCTTGTATACGACATCATTTTTATCTTAATAGACAACCCTATCCTTAGGGTGTACAAGCTGATTTCGTAGCGTAGTCGTTGGTTTGAAAGCCACTTGATTCGATTTTTCCGCAGGTGCCTTCCAAAGAGTTTATACATGTTCTTGATGTACGAAATTGTTCACCAGCTCTTTTATTTGGGCACTTAACTGAAAAAATCTAGTTCCTTGTCATTTTATTTTCATTGTAACTCCTGTCGTCTCCTGCATTGACGTTTAAATTATATTGATAACAATTTCTGCAAAATAATTTTAATACATAACTAAGTTCGTTCTGGTAGAGTTCACAATAAGAACAGTGTGTTGAATCTCAATTGAGAAATGTGTTAACAGTACTCCGCTTGTAAGTAACAGGGTTGTGGTTCTGGTAATGCGGGATAATTTGCGCATAAGCTTCTTTGACGTAAACCAATGTGTGAAATTTCCCATAAGTGGTTCGAAAATTATCCTGGATTTAAAACTGTGGGTTTTGCTTTCACAACCAATCTAAAAAAAAAATATTAACTTCTTCAAATAAAATTATGAGACGATTAGTGCTAATGAAACCTACCGGTCTAGACTGTAAGACTAGACGTGCCAAATTTGCCTCAGACTGCTGAATTAGCATCAGTAGGCAAGTCATCTAAGAAGTTAACGCATACATCACAGTTGCATGCAGAATGTTTATACGGAAATTAATGAAACATATGCAATATTTGCGTATTATTTAACAAAGGAGTTAGCTGCAGCGAAAATAAGTGCTGTATTTATAACCCAGAAGGTGCACTTGTAGTGATTCGAAGATTCATTTACAAGTTATGGAAGTCAGGTAGGATTCATTTTTATTCTATTTTAGTTGCGCTATTATTTTGCAAAGTAGACATCGAGTCTTGCACGGGCTACTAGTGTCTCATTATCCCTCATTTGTGGAGATTCGTCGCAGCGAAATAAGTTCAATCTGTTAGTCAATGAAACAAAAAACGATTTTGTTCTGCAAGCTCTCACATTTTTGCGACACTGCCAACAGTAAACAAGTCAACATGTATCTATAAGAGACATGACACAAATTTTTGTACCAAAGTCGCAAAGCTTTTGAGTCTGGACAAGGCAAATTATCTGCAGCTAGTTCCGATTGTGCCCTTTTTAAGACTAATAGCAAGTTATGGAAGTCAGCCAGAATGACAGTGTGTTGATCGCAAAGTTTTCCATTTTTGTCTGGTAGCGTAAAGATAGTGCGTTTTCATTATTCCACTAGCATTTTGTGAAAAAGCACTTACTGAATCTCTCTACGAATGTGTGCAGTGTATATTCCATTTTTTATGGGAGGGATGCGGAAAGTTAATCAAGGCGTATGGTATACAGATGATCAGTGACCACCAAGACGTAACTGTGTGCGTCTTTCCTGTTTCACCCTTTGCCTCATACGAGTGAAACTGTTTTTGGTTAATTAACTGGGATAAGTATAACACTTAGTAGATCTGCTTTCAGGACGTTGGCCCAGGGTTAGTTTAACTAGTATGTCAGGTTCTAAACGTCAATGCAGTTATTGATAACAAACA
Source organism: Schistocephalus solidus (assembly GCA_017591395.1). Taxonomy (NCBI): domain Eukaryota; kingdom Metazoa; phylum Platyhelminthes; class Cestoda; order Diphyllobothriidea; family Diphyllobothriidae; genus Schistocephalus; species Schistocephalus solidus. The sequence goes on along the minus strand of WEDG01005706.1, from coordinate 178,589 downwards.
ATTTTCAGATTGATTGGGAAATGTGTGTTTGGACATCCAATGCCTCATTCCTATTTTTTTGCATGAAGCAAAAACGCGTTTGACTTTGAAAAAGGCTTCTTTACCTAAACGTATTGACTAAACCTCCCAACAGTGGACCTAGTAGCATCTGTCATAATGTCAGGGTGGTTTTTAATGTTACTGTTGTATTGTGTAGTTCATCCGATACCCCAAAAAGATCAAAGGTTATATTTGCAAACTCTGATAACATGATAGTCATTCATTATGACACTTTATTTTTCAATTTATAGAGTTTGGTTTAAACACAACAAAGTAGTAAATTGCAGCGACCCCGCCACTACAAGCACGTTTACAACAGTGATTGTCGAACCTGGCCAATCATCTTGAAGGTTGATGCATAAGTGACATCACTGGATGTCCTGTAACGATTTCGCACTCCCTCACAGTGGATACATCACTCTCGACGCTGTCGGAGGTGCTCGCTTCCGGCAACCAACTGCTATCAACCCAAACTCGAATAGTTCTGAACAGAATAAGCTATCGTCCCAACTGACGTGTATAAATTGAGATACTTTCGTAAGAATAACTAAGGTCGAAAAGAAGATATCCGTTTTAGCTCGCATTTGGCTTCATCTTTCTGTCATAATAACCTGTGTACGGCTGTATGCCAGAGTCATGAGTAAACCACACTGATTAAAAGGACTAGTTAGTCCGGTCACTAATATGGCAGAATTTGTCAACCAATCAACATTTTCCTGATAACGAATGGAAAATAAAACGAGATATTGTCTCAGTGCGTTAGGGCATTGGACTTCTAATCGAACAGGACATGGATGCTAGCCTCAACTGATGCTCCATCTTGGTTTTGCTGTGATTGGCCGATTAAGGCATTGAATTCTGATTTGACAATTTCATTTCCCATAATAATGCTCGGCCGTGTTCTTCTGCATGCAAAACATGCCACTATGTGATTTATGACAGTCCTCGAGAGTTAGCCCCAAGGCAGAACCGGAGGAGTTAGTCCCTTGATCGAACGGAAAGCGTATTAACTAACATAAACATCCAGATCTAGATGTGAAAAGGTAACGAGGCCGTGACTCTTAAAATATAGATCGTACCACATATAAGCAACAGGTCATGGGTTTCAGCCATATGAAGTGCATCATAATAGTTAAGCTTTGGTAGTTTAATGACAAGAAATAAAAAGAAAAAAAGTATTAGACGGGGATCAAAAAGGAGCCTCGCGTGTGTCTGACGATTAATAACCAAATATCAACCTTCCCGATTTTTAACCCTAAAAGATGACAAATCCACGGCCCCATGGATTATAAATTCATTTATATGACCGTATATGCCTTGAATAACATATTATTGTTGTGTTGCATGTGTTATTCAAATCTGCAAGTTATCTTATTTTATTCTGTCAAACGCATCAAATTATTGAATCATACGATTAATTACTGTATTTTCAAGCAAATGCAGAATAATCCAGCTTTTAATTGTAGTTCAGCCCAGTTGAAGTCTTAGGAAGAAAGTCAGTACGATTGCCGCAAATGTCTTGTTCACTACCTATTTAAAAATCAAACGTTGTCATAATCGCACACACCGATATTAGTACGTTTAATTTGATTGCAATAGCATAAGGTCATTGCTTTTAAATAATTAAAGATGAACTTTCAAATAATACATATACCAAAAATTGATGAAAGATGATTGATAAAAAAAGCATAAAAATATGGGTCTGCAAAAATAAGGGTTCACATGGAAAGATTGAAAAGGGGGAAGAAAAACTTGTATAAGCATGCCAGTTCATATTTGATTAAAAAAACCTGTCAAGCCTGACAAAGACTGCATCGCGCGGGCTAACAGACAGTACTTCGAAAGGGAAGGGGTATTAGGAGATTAGGTGGGTTTATGGTGACTCGTTTTTTGTCAGTCCTTAGCATGGCAGTGCAAGATTGATCACATGATCCAGCTGCTTACAGAGTTCTTTTTTTGTCTTCGTATTGCAGCTGCCTATGTGTAGCGCTGGAGACGCCAAGCCATCACTTGAAATACGACATTTCATGCAGGAATTTGGACCACCAAATGTCCAGTAACCACCAGGTTATTTGTTATTGAACTCTTGGTATCTAAGACGTTATCCAAGATAAACTCCATATCATTGATTAACCCTGGTACGTATTTTTTTTATAACAAGAGCAAGAACATATTTCTTAAAGTGTTTTAGTTGTCAAGCGTGCCAGCGATTGGCAGAAGAACAATACCATTCTTAATATGATACCTGGGACCAAAAACTTTTGTGACCCTTTGCAAATGATCGTTTATTCGCCGCTTTGTTCGTAAATTGAAACGAAGACTCCATCGGTTATGAATGCTAGGAATAAATGGTTAGTCATTGTATATTGATGGGTTATTTTTATTTTCTGTATAAATATATGAGACCAGTGAAATATATTACAGAGAAACGCTGTTCATTTTGACCCATTTAGAAATGATGAAGCAGCACATTGTTTAAACGTTTTATTTGAGACGATATTATCCATGTTACCCTCAGTGCACTGGAAAATTGCAACCTTTGTTCGAGTTATCTTCCCCTTAAAACGGGTTTTTGGATTCAAATAACGTAAACGCAGCTACCTCTGCCTATCCTAATGTTCTGAAAAAGGTATTTTGTTAATATAGATGCCATGAATATCTTATATCACTAAAAATGCATCGTAAGCCATCGTCCCATTTGTTATCTTATCGCATTAACTTCCATATGGGCAAGTAATCTGGTGAAGCATTTTTATTTAATCGCCATTGATTACAACATAAAAACGGAAATTATTTGCATATATACCATTTTTGAAAGTTTTTTTCCTTTATCATTTGGTTGCTCGTCTTATTAAGTTATCAGTAATTTGTTTTGTTATTCGCCTCTTTTGCAAATCGGTTTTTGAAATTTTTTTACCTAACAACAACTCTTTTTTTCTTTTCTTCTTCAGTCAGTGATATCACTTTACACATTCTGCAGACATACAACGGTTATTACTTTTGTAAAAAAATTATAAAAGGTACATAATTTCGTACTGGTGAGAGCAGTATGAAATGCTGTGCAGTTTGCTAATTTGTTAGGAATTCGATAGCCGACTTTATTGAAATTCTGTAATGAAGGAAAAATATAAATGTAAAAATCTTCAAGAAATGAGGGTTTTGGAATGGGTTACGTTATGTCAGAACCCTCTTTCCGACGTATATATATATATATATTGCTAATAGAAGCGAAGATATATATATATATATGAAGAAAGAAGGCTCGTCGGAAAATCGAGGTTTACTCGTGAATTTTCAAGCTGGTTACACCAACCCGTCGTCAGACGAAATGAGAAGTAAGAGTTGGGATTGTCACGCTGGAGGGTTTAGGGGCCAAGAGGTTACATCGACAGACTGACGCCATGGGGGGTTAGGGGCCGTGAATCCTGTTACGATAGCTGTCGCATGTAAGGGGAGGGGTGCTAGAGTTATGATAGCAATTCAAGTGGCGGGAGATGCAGAGTCAGCGAGGATACACTTGGCTGGGCACGGATAAGCGAATGTTGATTTTAAGGTGGGCGCAAGTCAGTGGACCGTGCACGCAGACCTTCGTAATGCGCATCCAGATCGACGTGGCGGTTGATACTGTTTGCGCCGGAGTGCCAAGCTTCGAGGAATTCGCGTGCCTGTTTGGTGCTAGCCATGGCGACCACTTCCGTTCCATCCCAATTGAAGCGGTGGTCGCAATCAACGGCGCAATCAACAACAATATATATATATATATATATATATATATATATATATATATATATATATATATATATATATATGGTGCGTCAGCTTCATGACGGAATGACGGCGCGTGTCACTGACAACGGGACCTTTTCCGAAGCATTCGCAGTGACCAACTGAGTGAAGCAGGGCTGCGTACTGGCCCCAACCCCAGGTTCTGGTGGGGGAGGAGGAGAGAGTGCGGTAGCTGCAGCGCAAGGCTACTATTACTCAAAACTAATCCACGCGCAAGTCACCGTCCTTGCACCACCCTTTTGTGGAGCATACGATGGACATCGTTGAAATCGACGGTCGAATTATCGTATGTGTGTGCCCCCTAAACTGACTTGACAAAGGATATTCCACGCTGCATCTGGAAACCCCTGCGCAACAATTCTTACATCGTCACATTCGTCTTGTGCTGCGCAATGCTCATAATCATTAGGTTCGCCGGTTTCTTGCCCAAGTACCTGGAGATAGAATATCATACCTCTAAGGCGTAGACCAGCATGATTGCAGGTGAGTTTTGGTTTTTGGCAAAGTGCAGCACACTTTGGTTTTCTTTCCTGCCCAACCCATGTTGGCCTACCGGCATGTGTCGACCCTAGTATTATCGTGGTCGTCACTTTCCTCCAATCGACTGAGATATTTCCCGTCACAGGGGCTGTGATAAGGGGCCTCACGGCGCCTCAATATAAACAATTTGACACGCTTGAAGCTATCGCGGTGCGCTACAGGCCGTGGCTTGGAAAGTTGCCAACTGACGGGATAACTTGGACCACGTGTTCAACCCCATGTGTGTTTTTTGTGGAGTGGCTGACTGGCGGACTGAGAGTCAAACTGCAATGGATCCTTCTTAATGTGGCCTTTATGGCAATTCCACTCCATGGGATCCGAGCCAGGTGTGATGGCACGTCCAGTGGCGGCTCCCGCCGCACCAGCCACCTGCGTCTTCTCCGGTCCTTTTGACTCTGTCATGACACCGGGGTCAGGTGGGAGGAGGAGAGTGTGGTAGCGTCCGCACAAGGCTACAACCACGTAAAACTAATCCACGCGCAAGTCACCGTCCTTGCACCACCTTTCTGTGGAGCATACGATCGACATCATCGAAATCGACGGTCAACTATCGTGTGTCGAACTGTCGTGCGTTTTGATGTATATTTGCTTCTTCCCCTTTACCTTTTCCATCTTGTTGCGCGGATGAAATTGATGACACAGCCAACAACCTTGTTCATTTCTTTCAATTCTAGGATTTATTCACGTTTCTTTACTCTATCATTTTTATGCTATAATTAATGCTTTTTGGCCACCACACAACCACCCGGCGCTATCGTTTTCCCTATTTTCTGGCCTTCCGTAATCCACGGTACGTTCGGTAGTCTCGAATTGATTCGTGGGGTTATAGAAGCTAAAAGGCTTGTTCCAAGAAGCAGTTCAGAGGAAGAGGTGTTCCCTGTTACAACTGTGTTATTTTCCTGATGATTCGGATTATCACTAGAACCTGTTAGTAGGCCAATCTCAGGTAGCCGAAACCTCGGTTTTCGTCTTCAGTGGAGGTTTCGTAGTAAGCAGGACGAAGTTGCAGTCAAGGGACACTCGCCCCCCATTCAGCCTGCCTAACCTGTAAACGCAGCTTATAACGGTTTGTGCGCGTACGAGGTTAGGAGCAGAACAACGCCGTTTTGCGGACCTGAGAGCTGATCAATACTCGTCATTAATTATCCGCACGCAAGTGTCCCGAAAATTCCTAGTGTGGCAGATACATCTCCTGATAGGTAACTAGACATCAAGGTGAGTTCATTCAGCACGCCACAGGGCTACGCATCTGAAGGAAGGAAATGAACAGCCTAGGTAGAGACTATCAGAAGCCCGACACCTACTGGTTCTTGGAGTAGACAGATCGAATGTTAGGTGAATGTTCACAACAGGTTCACCGTCGTTTCCGAAGAGGTCCCCCATATGCCCCACAGCGGGGCGGGCGCTGAGACAATGGCTTGCATGTGGTTTAGTTTATATTGATAACAAAAATTCGCTACATCTAGCACATTATCTCCTCCTCAAACACCTGGGTCCTGTGCCACGACCAAGATACGAAGATCGGAGGCGGCAGAGGACGCTGATGGCTGGCGCGGCGGGAAGCCACACCTAGGCATACCACCACACGCACCCCACTTCTGTGCGGTATTTATTACAGTTTTGCAGTCCCAATAACGTCTGCCATGTCATCATCTAGACCCCGTCTGGGGTCAGTGCATGTACCGTCGGACCCGTTTAGGCGGGTGAGGAGAGTCATAGACTCCGACACACAGACGCAGGAGATTCTATCTCCTTTGGGAGAACTCAAAATCACGTGCAAGTTACGACTCCCCCATTATGATTACAGTCGCATCTTGATCGCCCCTAAGACGAGCAATCTCACCCTTGACGAACAGACCCCACGCCACTAAGAATGGCAAATCAAACTGGACAACAGCTCGATGCACAGAGAAACGAGTAATCAATGACGTATATGCACGATACGTGGAAAGAGCGAGCGATCTCAAAGACCAAACAGAAGATTCAAGCTGTATTCAACCCTGTTACTTTAATTGGGAGTTAAGTTAATGATAACAGTTTGAAAAAAAGAAAACGTATGGTTGCGTCCTGGCTGCGTGCACACCAAGAACAGGTGCGCTCAAATGCACCTTACAGAACCACGCGGGGCGGCAGGCAGCTAGGAAGGGAATGGGGCGGGGTGCGAAAGAGCCAGAGAGAGACCTGATGGACAGGTGGGGAGGGAGGGAGGCAGAGGTTATCGTGATAAGGTGACAAAGAAGAAAGTCATTTGTACACGCACAAGTCACAAGACATGGGGATGCAATAATGACGGTGCTGCTGGTGGCGACGGCATTTTGCGGGGAACATCGAAATGTGTGAGAGAGGGAGGGAGGCAGAGAGAGTGAGTTTGCGTCTAAAACGAGGTACTACAGGTCTGCACCATGGCTGGTCACGGACACCAAAAAGCAGCAGCAGCAGCAGCAGTACAATTCAGTTCAAGAAAAAATATACAGGAGTGTAAGGAAGCACGGGGATAAGAGGGGTTAAGGTTGGAGGGAGACGACCTGTCGGAGGGAGGATGAGATCACTCACAAGACACCCACCGTTAAACATGAGCGCGGAAAACCCTGGGAGGATGGGTGATTTTGTGAGCGGGTGTAAGTCGGTGGATGCAAACTCATGTGTGGCGCTTTGCGGGTTGACCGGATGAGAGTGCGAGAATGGAGGTAATGTCGATTGCGATGGAGGGAGAAGGGTGGTAGGGTTCTGTGTCAGGTACAGGACTAGGTCCAGCGATTCGAGGGCAGCAGTCTCTGAAAGAACAGAACACTTTTTAAGGGGGGGAAGTGACATTGAAAGGCAAGGAAGGACACTGAAAAGGACTAAGGAAGAAAAGCAATTAAAAAGGCAAAAAGACCAACGATGAGGAGGTTTAACGTCCACTGCTGACTGAGATGTGTGTGTGCGTGTAAGGGAAGTGCCAGGCGATGTGGATTCACCTCTACACTACCTTCGTGGATCTGACGAAAGTCTTTGACACGGTTAATCGCGAAGGGCTGTGGAAACTCGTGCAGAAATTCGGCTGTCCTTAGTGGGTCACGCACATGGTGCGTCAGTTTCATGACGGGATGACGGCGCGCGTCACTGACAACGGGATGGTATCCGAAGCATTCGCAGTGACCAACGGAGTGAAGCAGGGCTGCGTACTGGCCCCCACCCTCTTCAGTCTCATGTTCTCGGCTATGCTGATGGACGCCTACCGTGATGAGCAGCCCAGTATCCGCATCGCCTACAGAACTAACAGGCACCTTTTCAACAGTCGGCGTATGCAGGCTCCAATGCGCGTGTCTACGACTACAGTCCATGACTTGCTCTTCGCGGACGACTGCGCCCTTAACACCGTGACGGAGGAGGACATGCAAAGGACTATGGACCTTTCGCCGCAAGCTGCGCCAATGTTGGATTAACAATAAGTACATCCAAAACGGTTGTCAAGTGCCGACCGACGCCCAGTGCGGAATACAATGCTCCCCAAATCAATGTCAACGGCGCTCAACTCAAAAATGTGGAAACCTTTGCTTACCTGGGAAGCACGCTGTCACGCAACACGAGAATCGATGACGAGGTTGCCCAACGGATCTCCAAAGCCAGATAGACCTTCGGCCAGCTGGAATCGCCACGGTATTCACCTGAACACCAAACTGAAGATGTATAAGGCCATCGTCTTGACGACACTCCTTGACGGAGCGGAGACCAGGACCGTCTACTCGAACCAAGTCAGGAAGCTGAATCACTTCCATTTCAGCTACTTCCGTAGAATACTGAAGCAACTGCGATGGAGCGGCCACCTGGTGAGAATGTATGACGAGCGACTACCCAAACAACTTTTCTATGTAGATGTCGCTACGGGCGCTCGCCGTCAGGGAGGTCAAAAACAACGCTACAACGACACTTTGAAGAAATCTCTGAAGCAACAGCAAATCAATCCGGTGACCTGGGAGGTCCTCGCCCAGGATAGACCGGCATGGAGAAAATCCGGGAAGACTGGTTCAGCAATCAATGAGGCCAACCGGATCGCCGCTGCCAAGGCCAAAAGAGCGGCACAAAAGTCACCAGCGCCCCAGACCAACAACGCCAATGCCCAGGCCTTCCAATATGCCCACGCTAACAAAGCACCTTCCGCGCGCGAATCGGCCTAGTCGGCTATCTTCGGGCGCAGAGCACCATTAATCCGACAATTTCATATCCTACGTCAAATTCCGCCAACCATCCTTCTGACTACCCAACCCTCACTCCTGGCATCAATTCTATAACGCCCACCATCATAAAGACTACATACCAATATTCATCACCTGTTACCTCCACAACAACCTGCGGTAAACCACCGGAGGCTAAGCCACATCAGCGCACACCATCTACACTAATACATAGACAACACCCTCACAATCATCATAATGTACCTGATAAAATCACGGTGTCCTAGAAACCGTGGCTTGGAAGGCTGCCAATCTGACGCTTACACCAGACCACGTCGTCGGCCCAGTGTATGTGCTGTGTGTGTCGAGTGGCTGACCAGTGGACTGGGAGTCAGACGGCGATGGCTCCTCCATATCCCCTGAGTAAATAAATCCTGGTGTGTGCGTTATGGGGCGTGCTGGGGCGCATAAATACGGCGTGCTGGGGCGCACAAATACGGTTACGCCGATCCGTCAGCCAATGTGCCCACTCCCACATCAGATAACTGACCGGCTCGGACGGTGGTCTAATTGTGTGATGGGGGAGAGAGTGAGGCCGACGGCTCAGCACATTTTTCTCACTATAAACAATCTCACGCGCTTGAAACTATCACGGTGCGCTAAAAGCCGTGGCTTAGAAGGTTGCCAATTGACGGGACGACTCGGACCGCGTGGTCAACCCAATGTGTTTTGTGTGGAGTGGCTGACTGGCGAACTGAGAGTCAGGCTGCAATGGCTCCTTCTTAATGTGGCTTTTATGGCACTCCCACTCCGTGGGATCCGAGCCAAGTGTGGTGGTAGGCCCAGGGGCAGCTGCGGCCGCGCCAGCCACCTGCGCCCTCTCCCATATTCGGTCTTCTTGACTCTGTCATGACACCAGGTCAGGTGGGGAGGAGGAGAGTGCGGTAGACGCAGCACAAGGCTACTTTTACTTAAAACGCACAAGTCACCGTCCCTGCACCACCATGGTGTGGAGCATACGGTGGACATTGTCGGACTATGACGGTCAAACTGTCGTGTGTGCATGCGCTTGAGAAGAGAACAGACAACATGACCAGCACATAGGTGACTCAACGCGCATTCGGAGGAGAGATTACTGTGCAACAGCAGACAGTAGAGGAAAGGAAGACGACGACAAGACAGGCTCCACGCGCCTGCAAGCGCAGATATCCTAACAGCAACAGCAGCAGCAAGAACCTGCTAAAAGTGTTTTATGACAACAGCGTAATGTGATCCTGCTTGAAAAAAATACAACCGGGGACACGGACATGACTTCCTTTAGGTGTCAATACTATAAGTAAATGAACAATGCCGACAAAGACATGGGAAACTGGAATGGCCATTGCTGGTTCATTTGCCGTCCTCGGCCAGTCCTACTTTGGATCAATAGGTCGCTGATTCGAGTCTCAGGGGTATGACATTCTGATGACGGCTAATGAGCTAGAAATGGTCATTCCATTCTCCCTTGTCTTTGTCGGCATTTTTAATCTGCCTCTACTACTACTAGCCGCTGTGCGGCTGCTTGCGGCACTAGAAAGTGAGCCCAGAGGCAGTACGGGAAGAGAAAGTTCCCTTAGTGATCGGTGAACGTTCATAAACGAATACTATAATTAAATACTGTATTATTTTCCATAGTGACAACACATGTACTAGAGCTGAAAGCTAAGACACGCGTGTTTCGCTCATCTGCCGCTGTATGATGCAGCTGCGAGGGACACAAGGTGGACGTCGTGTGCGACGATTGAACTAGTATTATTATTACTATAATTATTATTATACAGGAAAGCAAAGAAACCTGTATATATCTGTATCAAAGAAAATTCCAGTTGACGAAAACTAACGTGTTCTAAGGCTGCAATTTAAGTTTCGTGGATTGTCATGTTACTTCTAGAATTCACAGTAAACCTTGTTGTTAATCAATGCTTCATTTATATGTAAACGCTCCCTGGAAGGAAAGGCATCCGTCGACTGGCAATGATAAGACCAATTAAGATGGTCTCAATGAATTCCAGGGAAAGGCCATTGAGCCCCTTTCTCTACTTCGCGTGGAACGATACAGTTGGCACTCGCTGTGACAACAATGCTAGGATATCGCACGCCATCTCAGGAAGGAATTCGAGGTAGTTTGGGCATGTCCTTCGTCATCCTCCGCACTAGGTATTAGATGCTGGCGCAAATCGAACACCGATGCCTACCTGTAGGTAGGCGAAGTCTGAAAGTTATCTCAAAGCTAGTTTCTTTAAGACGCAGAGACCGTTCTGGGATCTAAGAGACATTTCGAAGGAATAAAACAAGGCAGAATGCAAGCACGGCAGCAGATGTATTACGTCAACCATCAGTACAGCAAAGTATGAGCATTCGAGTGAGATCTGGCCGGTGCACTTTGGGATATACTTCAAGGTCGCAAAAATTGTATATATTTGACCAAATCAGTCATCATGCATGCTGGCAGAAGTACATGGAGGTAACGAAACATGAGATAGTCCGCACAGAGATGCCCTTGGAGGGTTAGCGCAGAAAAATTAGTGTGCGCGCAAAAGACCTTGAAGCTACTGTAGGAACTTTACACGTAAACGTGGCTTTTCCGCATTGCTTACCGACGAAATCTTCTAGGCAGACTAAAAGGGCGCGTTGGTGAAGCCCACGACATTAAAATAACACGCGCTTTAGGCGAGACTGTATGGACATCTGCAGACTTCATGCATGAGGTGAGAAGGCAGGCGTGAAATCTGCCGCAGTGAACGAAGCCAACCAAGTGAGTGAGTCCAAGAAGAGGTGAACAGAGTTTAAAACTGAAATAATGAGGAACAGCGCCGCTAGTGGCCAGCCCACAGAGCCAAAATGCAGGAAAGGCTGACAGGTGACCGATCAGACACTTGGGAATTCATTGCAACACGTGAACATACGTCCGGCTTCCGGGGCGTTTTGGGCGGACGCATTCACACAGTCGATTCTACCTCTCTGACCAATCGGCAACCACAACTCACAACATCAGAAGCCAAATGATGTTAATTACCAAACGCGATTCAAGAATGGGCAAACCAAACTAGCAACCCTACTAATATGGATGTATCATTGGATAAAAAGGTATGAATGGCTTATTTAGCATTTACGATACAATTATCCCTCGCTATATCGCGCTTCGAATTTCGCAGATTTTAGATGCAGAAATGGCCATTCCAGGCTCCCCTGTCTTTGTCAGTAATGTCATTCTGACAGATTTTTCGCTGGCTCGCGGATTTCCGCGGAAAACTGGTCTTTTTATTTTGGATACATGCTTCGTCAGTTTGTTTGCTGAGTTGATTTCATACACGGGACGCTATTGACGGATTATTGTATTGTAGCAATTACAATTTTCAATTATATACGATGCGTATATTTATGAGAAACATATAAACATATGGAATTTCAAAGAATCTTACCTAGCATCGAAGAGAATATAAAGGGCTTATGCTATATAACCGTGTGGCAATATTTTATAAGCGTTCGACAGTTTATAAGGGCTTGACATATATTTTTTTTGAATAAATGTAAACATACGGATTTAAGCTCGCGGACTTATGGTTTTCGCGAGCTCGACCCCCGCGATCGATTATGTATCACTATACCTGGAACGCCGCACTCCCATCCCTAATACCGAAACGTCACTCATGTACTTGTTCAGACCGGTCGCAGATTCAAACCACCCACAGCGATGACTTCCCGTCCAAAAGTAAAAACCGAGACATGGCAGCCTGTCTTCGCCCTCCCCAGGGCTACAAAACTACGGTTAACGAGACGGCGGATAGTGGAAACGTTTTCAGTGACTACTAGAAAGGCAACAACCAGGCCGTTTGGTTTGATGGAACACGAAGTCATGGTACCGTAAGGCGCGACTCAAAGCACATCTGGCAAATCAGATTCCTACAAATAGTGAGATAAAACGGTACTACGGCGTGGTGAGTGTTGACAACCAAAAAATGAGACTTAACTCGTCGCTGGTTGTCGGACGGATGGATGAACACGCCCATCTTCAAATCTAAGTACTATGAGATACCATTCCTCCGCCAGGCCGATCCACGCAGTCGGAAACTACACCGAATGGGCTTTCTGGGGACTAGTGGCTCTGCGAGAAGCAGCTTTGTGTCCATTAACAAAATCTGCACTACCATCATGCACACAGAGGGCTTCAAGTGAGGAACAAAACAAAAACTGTCCCTATACCAACAAGCGTTATAAACTGGAATGGGGCTCAACAGACCACAAAACATTCCTCCTACAGAACACATTAAAATGGTTATCATGAAGTACGAGGGGGGGGGAATAATTGCGTGCCTTCCTGGCATATGGCGATGGGGAAGGTGGTGAATGACCAGGCAGAAGGCTACCTAACATTGCGCAGAGGGTAGTTCGTAATTCGTAGCTGGCGAGGCCTGCCAATGTCCCGAGAATTGGATGCAACTGTAGCTTATGCGCGAAGCATTCGATAAGTATACATACTAGCGCTGCATCTACCACACTCTATGCCCCTTCCCACATTCAGCATAATAGTCATGGAAGGTAATTGGATGCAGGAACAGGCGCAGATAGTGACAAATGTACATAGCCCGCATACGTGGTACACGCCCTAGTCTCTAATCTACAAAAACAAGCTTCAAAGAGGGGAGCACAGAGCTCACATACGTTTAAGTGTCATGAAAGTCACATTTAGAAGTTGCCATTGCAGTTCGACACTAAGTTCGAAGGAATAGAAGCACGCCGCGACAGCTCATGCCTCTTTATATGTCTAGGTGTGGAAGCAATGAGCAGGATTCAAGCTGAATGCACCTCAAATCCCAGCACTCCAGTGGTGGGTGCGGGTTTCGTCAATTAAAAGTAAGGATGAACACAGTAATTGGAGAAGCTGATAGTATGGATGGGGGCAGGCTAACGACAGTGACGATGACATTTCGAACGTCAATTTCGACTATGTCCACCGCATGCTCCGCAGCAGGATGATGCATGGATGGTGAATTGCCGTGGATTATAGTGAGAGTAGACTTTCACTGCATCTAACACACTTTCTATTCCAATCCCCCACCTGAGCCCGGTGTCAAGACAGAGTTAAGAAGACCGCAGATGGGACTAATGGTAGTAGATAAATAAGGACAGAGGAAGAGCAACTTGAAGAGTAGTGAAAATACTGACTCACGAAGAGATACCAGCACGCGACATCCAACTCCACAGCGGCAGCGCGTTCTAGTTAATGCGTGGCTGGGGGGTACTGTTAGCGCCAGCCGCGGCGAAAGTGAGATCAGCTATGGAACCACCGCCTCCGCCACCGGACATCCTCACCGCCCCACCGGCCATAGTCGGCAGTTTCTGGCAACTGGCGGATGAGACGGGGAGCAGCTGGGTAGATGACGACTGCAAGGCTCGGAAAGCGTTGCTGGCATTGGAAAGGGAGAGGTTGGATTGCTGGTTGGATGCCGGTGCAACACAGTTAGTCGCCTGTGTGGGCATACTACTGTTTCCGCTGCCGGCACCGCCATCGACGGGTCGCGGTGGGAGTAGGCGATTGGCTGCGGGCGGTGCTAGCTGTCCGGCTGCCGCGGAACCAGCACTCCGACTTTCGCTTGCCGTGCTCGCCCCTAGGAAAAACAAGCGAAAAGACGTGAAACGGCCGAGGTAGGGATGCGACGGCATGAGTGTACACGCGAGCTACCGACAGCAAAATGAGGGCTGGACTGTCGATTCTGACGAAGTCCACCTTGTGGCCCACAACCGGGTTGGCGCAGGGAGGCTGACCTGCGCCGCATCTATCGCTCTCTCTCTCCCTCCTCACCCACTTGAGTCCCGCGTCAGGACAGAGTCAATAAGACCGGAGGCGGAATCGGGGGTAGATGGCTGGCGCGGTGTGAGCTTGCGCCTAGTCGTGCCACCCCTGCCCCAAATGTGGTATTTGTTATGGGTGCGCATCCCCAATAGCACCTGTCATGTCTTGATCTAGTCCGCGTGCTGGTTCAGCGCATCCGCCACGTGGTACGTTGTACAGTAAAATATAACAGAACACAAAGCGCCCCATCCACACTCCCGCTGAATTAGGACTAAAAATGATGTCCAGACGGTCGAAATTTAATTTGAATCTTCGGAGTTTTATTCCAATCTATATACCGATCGGTTGCTCCTTGCAAGCGATGAGGACAAACACTCTTCAGGACACTGCTTAGCAGTGACCTCTGCATGGAGCTGTTTCTGGTGGAGTGGACTAAATGACCTCTAACTCTCCCTCTTCCTTTACACACACCATTTTGCAGCAGTACGATTGATTCCGGACGACTGGTGACAGACGAGAAGAGTAGCCGAGACGGCTGAACCTACGTTAGAGTAACACACGTGTTTGTCCCTACCTCTACACAGACCAGGCCTTAGTGAGTGGGTCTCGGACTCAAACAAGTGTGAGTGCCATGAAGGTCACATAAAGAAGCAGTTAACGCAGTCTAACTTCGAGCCCTGAGTCATATAGGGTTCTTCCGCTAGTTGGTAACCTTCCAAATCAAGGCTACACATATAAGGAAGGGTTCAAGGAACGCGAAAAACTAGTAAATAGATGTATGCTTAGATGAAACGCGTATAAAGTATGCAGAAAAATCAGTCTGTGTATCTACAATACGGAAACCAGTAAACGGATGCGCATTAAGGCAGTTTGTTAGATGAGGGGCAAAGACGATGAGAAAATTAAACGGGACTAGTAGTAATGATCCGAAGTAAGCGGGCTCTGTGCACATCATCTCGAAAAGGGCGGGGAACATCGCTCTTTGAGGTGAGCGGGAGTGGTTTGCACTCAAACTGGATTATGCTGGCAAGAGTTGCATTGCCCCAATTTCTGCCCGGTAACAAGAAAACCAGAGAAGAGGCAGTGGTTGAGAGTGGTTGAGCCTCCGTCTCTCGCGTGCCGTAAACCAGACTTCATTTATTCGGTGAGCATACCAGTAAGAGCAGACGCAGGCAAAAACCAAGGACTTTCTGAGGCCCGGCTCGCAGTCCTGGGAGCCAAGAAAATATCTCATTTGCAATTCTTCTGAAGCACACGTGTGAGAGATAGTGTGATAGATCAGATACGCATGGGTCAGAGGAAAACAAGGATAGGTAACACAGGATCGACCGCAATCACTCAGTGTATACTGGTTGTAAGACCGAACACAGTGGTTAACCAGAAATCTCACTCGATCGTGTACGCCACGGCTTCACAAGACATTACGTAACCTGCACAACGGTAAAAAGAAGCTGGAAAAGTTGGTTGGAGCACTAATATACGTCGTGGGAGACGAAGAATTGGGGACTTCCGGGGAAGAAGACATGTAGCGTAGCCATTGACTACAGCAAACGAGTAGATTAGAGGAGAAAATTGAAGAAAGCCCACGATTTTGTTCCAATGTAGGAAGAAGATACAAATTAAGGTGGTTGGTAAACTTACGTAATCCAGACGCCCTACTGACTCGCGGACATGAGTTGAGTTCCGGTACGGAAAATTGAGATTCGCAAACTCCTGGTCTATTTATAAAACTTCCTTCCCCTCCCAGCGTGTGATTTGGAACGGAACTAATCGGGTTAAACGGATTTCATTGCATAATTTGTAACAACAACGAGCAGTAAGGTTAGCTGGCTAAAAAGGTATTGGCGTTGGAAATGCGACCATCCCGGCGAACAAATAAGCGCCGTTACTATTTTAAAAGGTCAATTTGATCCGAGACGGACTTTAATATCCCAATCAAATTTCGACAGATGCACTAGGGGGTAAGGTGCGGCCCTCGATACTCCAAACCGCGGAGAAAGGATTAAACCACTGCCACCGCAACCGCAAGACCTTTGCGAACGAATTCGTTCCGTGGATTTTGCCCTACGCGTACAGCCAACAGACGTGAAGACCAAGAGTCTGCATCGTCAGGCTGACTAATTCTTGCGTACATAAACATACACACACACCCGCGCGCGCGCGTGCGCGCACGCCACATATGGTCATGATGGTGAATAAACGGATTCGCTTGCACGCACAGGAAGGATGATGAAGAATAATAATAATAATCGGACAAGGATGATTTATAGACATAGAGAAGGCCCCCTAGGTTAACAGTAATGCGATGGGCATGGTCGAACGACGAACAGCGTATGGGCGTAAAAAAGCGAAATATGATACTAAATGGGAAATGCTAAAAAAAATCGACAAGATTTACAGCAGCGCTCACGCCCTCAGGCATTGGTGGTGACATAGAACTCGGTGACAGGCGCAGAATACCCTGACTGGTTATCACGCACTGCTGCTGCTGCAGTAAAAGGCTCACAGTTACCTTATCCTACTCTGAAAAAGAGCGTCATTAGAGTTTACAAGCCCACATATAGGCGATAAGTCCGGATTCACGACACGGGTAGGACCTTGATGAAAACAGTCGGGGAATCAAAGTCACAAAATGCAACTAACTTCAACAGCCTTCCTTTTCACCCCGAGCGATTGTACGTCCGGGGATTTCGCTTTTAACCTTTAAGGTGCCCAAATACGATAACGTCTAATCGGTCGTAGCAAACAGCAGGCAACGACACAGTCATCGAGCGTTAAAGGCTGCTGCCGTCGTAGTATGCGATGTTGGGCACAGCACGGTCATATCAAAGAGTGGAAACCCCAATACCACCAGGTCAAATATCACGCTCCGATCCGAAGAAATTTCAGTTAACTAGAAAATGACCACCCTTATACCAAGTGGTCCGATTTTGTCATTTGTTGGAACTTCCGAAGCCCTCTCCCACTACCTGTCGTCGCCAACTGGACAGGCGATTTTGGCTGCGAGACATGTGGAACCAGAAAGGACGACTGCATGAACCAAAAATAATCCAGCCCAAAATCCCTGGCACATCCTAAAAATGGGGGTTCGTGGAAGTCACGAGAGCCCCGTAAAGTGAGGGAAAATTTGGATCTAATGGGGGGGAGTGCGAATCGATGGTTAAAAGACAAATTGTTGCAAAGGCACTAGTTCCCCCCCCCCTACTCCCCGAAGCCCAAATGGACCAGGCGACGAGGGTGGGGCAAGAGCAGGAGTTTCGATATTGCAAATAGGTAAACATCAGCGCGGATGCAAAAATTGTGGTCGCAGAAACAGTCGCGGCTGTGGTGTACAAATTAGCAGTCCTCAAAACGCCATTATGATCTGCCAGGGCCCGCGCACATTCCCCCACCGCTCGCGTCTAACAACGGCATGCACCAGTTAGGCGGTAACGACTGTCCAGCCGAGGGAGAGGGGGAAGTTGGTGGAATCCTGGAGGTGAAGGAGGACAGCCAAAGAGAGGCGTGCTGGAGCATGATCGGACATACGGGATGAATAAGACACACCAGATCGTGGGGGAGAAAGAAGACAAAGTAAATCAAGCCATCATGTCACAGGTTATTGGCATTCAGGGGCACACCACAGTGGTCGAACGGTTGGTGGCGAGGGCAACGGTTTTAACCACTCCCGCCACCTTCCAACCAAAACACCTATGAAATTGTGGAGGAGGGAAGGGGCGACGACGACGAATGGAATCATGGTAATGAAACGACAAAAGAGCGTGAACGCACACAAATGCAAATTTTCGATTGGTCATGAGGACAAGAGGAGCAGAAGGTAAGAAGGTTGTGGGGGTAAGAGGGGACGAAATGTGGGCTAAAAACATGACAGTGTGCGAGGGGTAGGGAAACCGAAATTTAGAGTGATCGCCTTTGGATTGCATCCTGCGTCATCAAAAAACAGATTTGGTGGGAAAATAGTGTGCGCAGGAGAAAACGGGTCGCGGAAAGGAACGTCTGCCTCATCTGCGCATTGCACAACCCAAACTAGACTTATAGACCGTGGACATTGTTTTGTGTTCGAGGTAAAACTGCAACTGTCATTCAGGTTGAACGCATACGAAACGAGTTGGGAAAAACGACGTAGCGTATTAAACAGTCATCCAGGAGCCAGTGCGAGGTAGCCTTCAGACCAGAAAAGAACTTACCAGTAGATTGTCCGACCGTGTATTTTTAAGCAATTTTGCGGCAAATTGGCAAGGCAAGCTGGACGCAGAGTGACAGTGGTTACAAAATGAAAGAAGCAGGCTGCAATAGGAGTGACTGGCCGCAGGGAGGACATTGATCGTGGTGAAGGGAGGGCGAGGGGACCTATGGAAGTGGACAATTGAACCCCAAAGCCTGTAAGGCTGCTTGCGTCCGCATTGGAATAAAGTACGACGCCCAACATGTAGGACAGTCTTGGATTGATTCATTTTACTGTTGAAATATATAGATAAGTAGTTAATGAGCTCTGGCCTGCGAATCAATCTCGAAGTCGAAAATGCATAAAGAACGTCGTTGCTTAGTATGTATCCGAGACTGACAATTGTGGTAATCCAAACAATTGACTGTGTCCGGATCAAGTACTCTTTCAGCCCATGATCATCGTGCATCTAAATGAGAGATGGTTTGACCGACGTTGAGCCTGCTTCTCTACCCAACAAGGTTGTCACCACCGTCATGATGCCTGTGAAGCATTTTGTTTTTCTGGGTACATCTGGTGTCGATACCTTGTTAACCCCGGGATAATTTCATGTATCCTAAAGACGCGCACCGATGAACACCGGCAGCTGTCTCTAAAGTTACCAGGTAGGAGAGGGAAGAGGAAAGATAGATAGATAGATAGATAGAGAGAGAGAGAGAGAGAAAGCGTAGCTTAGGCATTTCATGAACCGGTGATCGTATAACACGGAGACAAGCAACCTACTGCGGGTGGTCAACTGCCCTCCACCCTGTCTGAAACGTTTCTATCCAAAGATACCTTATGATGCTGCTTCTTTAATCCCTTTTAATTTTTACCATTTTTATTTTGATCGTTTTTTTGCATTAATAGGTTTTTGGGAGACTTGAACAAGCCAACTATCCCAGTTGGGAAAAACTTAGCGGTCTCGGCAGGGTTGGGACCAGCAACAGAAAGGACGTGGCTTTAGTGCCATCGCCATTTGAGTTACGAAATCCCGACCGAGAACTTTGCATTTTTCAGGTTTGGGATAAGGTACACGCCCAACCTACTGGAACATATGCAAGACCCAACAACTTTTAACACGGTAAGCCGTCGGATCAAGCGGTCTTTCTTACAAGCAATCAATCTTGAATTCACTAGGCAATTAGCAGGTAAGTCTGAGTAATAATCGTTTCGACGGATTCAGAGGGGTTCACTCGGACACCCAATGGTTAAAAGATAAATTGGGATCCTCAGCGAGGCCCCTCCGTTCTTTCGCACGGGAGAACCTGTTTGGAGACAGTCAGTCTGCAACACAGTGTTGTAGCAGGTTGACTGCTCCAGCAGGTTTCCTTAAACGATCAACCAACCAACCAATCAATCAATCCAAAAGCTATCAAACGATTATCGACTTGTCAAATAGGCCATTTGGCAGATTTGAACGATTTAACGAACTGCCAAAATGTGTAAATTCAAGACTCTCCGTCGGACATCACAGCTTACGTGGTTGGCCCTATTTAAGTTAGGCGCGGATTCTAATCCCGCCAAGTATTTCACAACTGGGAACTCAGATGCACAGATTCTTGCACTCAATCCGGCTGTTTCTCCATTTTTACACGTACAGCGACCAGGTTCAACACATAGTACTCATTTCCAGGCAAAAAAAAACAAAGCCAACCCAGTGCTGGCCTCAAATAGAATCACAAGCTAAACTTGCGAATTTAGCATATTCAATTCGTTCGCATTTAATTGGCTCTGCCACCCAAAATCACATCTTCTTCACATCTTCACACCGGGTCCAGGTGAGGGAGTGGAACAGAGAGTGAGGTAGATGCATCGCAAGTATATTGTAACTATAATCCAGCGCGAGTCGCCGTCCCTGCACAGTTTACGATGGACATCATTGAACACGACGGTCGAACTAGCGTGTGTGTTTGTCCTCCAAAAGAGGTCACGTGGTAGATGCACTGGACCAACAAGGGGGCAAAAGCAGGGTACGGCAGGTGTTATTTAGGATGAGGTCCCATAATAAATGCCGAACATGGAGGGTGCGCGTGCCCAACATGGGCACACGTAGGTGCAGGTTCGTGCTTCATCCCGCTCTCCCACTCCGTGGGAGATGCTTCATCTGCGCCCTACCCCACCCCGGTCATCATGACTATGTCTTGACACCGGACACTGGCGGGTAAGGGAAGAGAGAGTGTGGTAGATGCAGTGAAAGTTTACTATCACTTAAAACTAATTCGCGCATAAGTCACCGTCCCTGCGTTACCCTTCTGTGGAGCATACAGTGGACATCGTCGGATTACGACGGTGGAACTGAAATTCGTGAGTATGTGTGTTTTGAAACCAATGAAACGTTTGGCTTACTGGCCGAATACCAATACGATGTGCCGACTGCAGGCTATGATTGCAACGCCATCGGTAAAGCCGAACAAAATCTGCCTGCAGACACAACCTCATCGAGGCCAAACGGGGTGGAAAGGAAAACGGCAGATAACAAAAAGTCTCAGTTGGTCGTTGTGTGGAAAATGATGCGTGTCCGATGATTGGGCGGCAGCAGGACTCCCGGTAGAAGCGCTTTAACTAACGTACAAGTACCTTCGGAAGCATAGCTGCCAAACGTTGCATCAGTTAATCCGAATGCTGGCGCCACCTTACGAACTGCCTGTAGTTTATCTCATTGTGAGAGTGGAAAAGAAAATTATTAAGATAGTGATCACGACGGTCATAGCAGCCAATTCACCGTTGTAAACGATGAGGATCAAAACTGTAACACGTATGTGGTCAATGCACGCGAATTGTTTTACAGTGAGGGTGAGTAGTACAGAAGTTGGGGGATTAATTATACGGTCCACTAGACAGAGGACACGGGAATAGGAACGTTCCGCACGAATAACAAAGGTGGCTCTGTGTGTGATTCCAGGGAAGGTAAATAGTCCCTTGTTTTAACCCCAACGCTGGGCCTAATATAGACCAAAACGGCACTCCTACTCTTAGCTCTAGAGCTGATACTAAACCTAAACCTACCTTAAACACAAACCAAACCTTAACACAAAGCCCACTTGCCCTGGAAACTGGCGCACAGACACCTGTATAACGGGCGGTTCCTGTTCTCATGTTTTGTTTAGGCGGCCATAGAAGTTATGCTTATCCAGCAGCATTTATCACACTCTCTTCGACCACACCCACAAAGTCCCATAGATAAAACAAGACCGGGTAATGATGACTTAGATGGCCCCCTGAACAGGACATGTGAACAGAAACCGCCCACAATACGGGTGGCTTTGTGCCCAATTTCGAGAAAATAAGGGTTAAGATTAAGGTTAGGGTAAGGGTTAATGATAGGACCAGGACTAGGGTCAGGTTTATGTTTAGGGTTAAGGTTGGGATCAATGTTAACTGCAGGGTTAGTGTTTAGGGCAGGGCTAGGATTAAGATGAAGGCTGCGGTCTAGGCTTATGTTAGGGTTAGTGTAAGGACGCGGGAATATTTATCCCTCCTAGAATTATGCGCAGGGCCAGCCTTGTTACTTTGGGGTGGGGGTCGGGGCGTTCCTATTCCCGTGTCCGGGTTAGGGGGTAGATCGGTCATCCTTACCCCAGAATTAACATGACAGGGGATAAGGCGCCCCTCTGCGAATTTTAGTATAGCCATGAAGGCAAAATTTGAGGTTGGGCGGAGCAACGTTAGTCTTCCTTCGCCCTCCCCCCCCCCACCCCGCCAGACAATGAAGAAGCATGGAAGTTAGATTGTTTGCAGTGGCGTAAATGCTCCATCCAACGCGTGGCATAAGCATGCGTTATGTATTCTTCGGCCTAACATAACATGATGGCCTGTTGGGGCCCTGGTTCGTCAGGCCTTACGAAGGCGAAATCATTACAAGCTCAAGTTGCAACGTACTGGTTAAATCTAACCAGAAATCACTATAACTGCAGCGACTACATGGGCAGTACTGTCTCGGAGTCGGTAGCTTTGACAGAAGTAAATGGATCTGCACAAGTCAGGTGGCCCCCACGCCAGTCAGCCTAAAAATTGTAAATTAATACCGCACACCCGCACAATGTCACCCCTCTCCCGACATAGCGCTGACTCGCTACAACACTTCTCACGAGCTACCACATTAAACACTCAACCGGCCAATGGGAGCGCTGTACACCCGACTTAAAAAGCGCCCCAAATGTGACGGCTGAGTGCAGGGGGAGACGTACTTCAGTCCCAGGTGTCGAGTGTCGGAGAATCTTCCCCGAATTCCAAAAAACTGCACCTGATTAGCGACACACCAGCCCCCCCCCCCTCCCCCGCGAAGGGTCAAAAAATGCATCCCGGGGATTCCCAGACTCTGTATCGACACCAACCAAGCTGCACAAGGGGTACGCAGTGGAGCAAAAAGAAGAAAGTCAAAAACGACGCGGCACAGGAATGGAAGTCCAGACTGTGCAAGAAAATGCAATAGGGAGGGGAGTTTCTGGCGGCAGAAGTGCATCGCATGGCAAAAGGCTGATGGCGCGGTTGCGACAGATGAAGAAGGTGAGCATAAGCAACGCATGAGCTAAACCAGTCTTCACAAATGTTAGGGCGCTGGTAGGGATAAACAAAAAAGGGGGACGGGGACGGAGAAGGCAGTAATACCTCTAATCCCTGATGTTGGCGGCGTCTGGGAGAGGGACGACGGATCGGCGATGACAGCGCTTGGTGCTGAGGCACCACCACCATCGCTGCCGCCTGCAATCGAGCGCCGTTGCTGAGGTGAGGATGAGGTGGAGAAGGAGGAGTCCGACACCCGACTGGCAGGCACCGGCGTCTCCGCAGTGGTGGCAGCTACGCTGGTAGAGGGAGATTCGGCAGACAGATTGACATTGTCACTGTTGGCGGCAATGGCAGCCTTTCTGGCGGGTTCTTGGCCCACGCCGGAGTTCGACGAGGCTGATGGCGGTGCAGTGCCGGCGTTTGTCGTCGTCTTTTTGGAGGCCTTCTTCGAGCTCTTCCGCAAAATCCGTAGACAGGAACATGGTTTCGCGTATTCTATAGGAGGGGCCGGGATGCGGGGGAGGCGCGCGTTCAAAAAGTACCATCGCACAGACATGCGCACATACAAACATACACACAAACGTACACATGAAAAAGGACGTGTTTAGGATCTTCGGGGGGCATCATCCCCGCATGAAGATGCACGCAGAGAAGTGGGTGCAAACGCTAGCGAAGACACGCTGAAAGCATGTAAAGCAGACTGCTAACAAGGAACACGGAAGGAAAATGTAGAGCCAAATTTAACAGATACCAAGTTTGGAGCGTCCGGTGACTTTCAACGACGAACTGGGTTCATCATGCCTCGAATGGCGGGTTCAGAAAAGCCAGAGGCAGCGGAAGTTCCAGCCGGGGTGAAATGAAGGAAGTAGTTACTTGAATCAATCAAACAGCCCACACCTTGCCAACCCGACTTCGCCTATTTACTAGCTGCAAGTTGGAAAACTGCGTATTTGGCCACTGAAATCGAAATTCGGGCCTGTGCATGAATGCGTGTTGAGAAGCTTAGCATTCAAAATGGTCACAGAGAGACGTAACACGATACCTACCGCAACGGTAGGCATATTAAATCTAAAAATGGGCAGACCAGTTTTTATTAGGTCCACACCTCCCAGTGCGTCTCAGGTCGACTAACTTACTTAAAATGTATTGCCGGAAAGTGTGCTGCGTGCGCTTTGAGATCAGGCTCAAATCCAACATGGACCGCGCTGCTCTTGCGCTTCCGAGACAGCATTGGCTCGTGGCACGCGTTGGATGCAGGCTTCACGCTATCCGTTCCACTACTGTGCCCAATTTCATTACGGCGTGGACAGACGGACAAGTAAAAAGAGGAGAGACTGATACTGAGGCAGTCACGCTCATGGCAACTTGACGCCGTCCTAACTATTATCATTCTGACTCTCTTTGCGGTACCATAAAACGAAGAAATACGTGGATAACTCAGTTCTAATCAAAATTAAGGGTCATGCTGCAATGGTTTTTATCAAACTCACTCATGTGAGATTAAAGACCCCATAAAGCACGTGGCATGCTTATCATTTTGTCTGTTGTTCGGAACCTTTTTGCCACCGGAACACGGTGGGCGCTGAAGGAGAGAGTACATTTGTGCCAAAGTCACCGAGGCACCCTGTGCGGGAGAGTTGCAGTCCCTTTTACTCGCGATGAATGCGACTAACGTGTTAGTAGTCAGTTGTAGGAGAGAAGAAACTTACCAGAACCGGAGTGAACCGAAGCCGTGCCAACGGGACGGGTAAAATGTGGCATATTGGAGGCAGACTGCGAGGGTGGCACAACCACACTACTCGGCAGTTGGGGAGGTCCGTTGAGGACAGTAGTTGGCTTGTTCATGGGCGTGATCTGATTAGAGGACGATGAGGGAGGGCCAAGGGCACTTCGCAGCTTGTCCGAAGAGCAGGAGGAGGAAGAAGATGAGGATGACGAACTGCCGGAGGAGCCGGACGTGCTCTGGGAACCGGTGAGCCCCCGGGAGACAGCGGCCAAGGCCTCTGACGTCAAACCTGATTGATGCATGTGACTAAAAAGTACACAGAGGAAGATATGGTGTCCGGTAGAAGGTTTGACGGTATGTGATTGGCGCAAAACGTTAATACTAGCTAATAACAACTCCCAAAACAAGTGTGGATTCTGTACGCGAAATAAGAAGGAGATTACATCTCTGATTTAGTTCGTACGATAATTTGGGTATTTAAGGTCTGAAATGAGTTACGTTTCTATTGGCCTCAGCAAAAAAAGCCCTTTCCACGCAGAGTAAGTTGACAAAAATTATAGAAAGTATACAATCTTTAAGTCAATAGGTTATTGCCTGCGCTAGTTTAGAACTCCTGCAAGCCAGACTGATTAGTTTTGAAGAAATTATTTGAAGAAGTTCATTGTTTTGATGAGAAAACACCTACTGGCTGGAAAATAAGCGTTAATTAGATAAACGACCTCGTAAACAGAGGCTAAAGATACCGTGACAGATGGGAGGAAACAACTTTACAGAGACGGACGTAGGTTTTTAAAGTCAATAATCCATATAATAATCTAGAGTGGTTTCTAAAGTTACTCTGTTAACTGTTCTGTTTTATTGTTATCCTCCAACAGAAGGGCACGAACAAGCGTTAGCATCCAAACAGATGGCATAAATCCCAAAGATAAACTACAATCTCCGCCTAGCGGGGCGTACTATACATGGGGATGGAGGTAGTCGAGGTAAGAAATGAAAACGGAAGTCGTTTGTCACTTTCTAAGTCGTGCATCCGAACGGAGGCACTGATAAAGCACCAGTTTAAAGTAACACAAGAAGGCATGTAAACTAACCCCTGTTGGTCTGCGACAGCACCACCGGAATGCATTCTGCCCTGAACGTCATCGGAAGTGGGATAACCTGCGGCCGATACGACGGGTCCCATTGAAGTGGGTGGGAAAAGCATTGGCTGGGGGTACTGGAAATGCGACACAGGTGGCATTGATTGTTGAGGCTGAGGACCGCCCGAATAGGCCCCAGAGGCCCAGAAGGGTTGGGAGGCCCCAGCGGCAGCCGCTTGCAGCGGAGTCATACCTGGGTGGCCCGTCTGTTGGGTTGGTGGTGCAGGGGGAGGAGGGCCGCTCTGAACGGAGGTGTGGCCGCCAAAGACGCCCGAACCACCACTACCACCCGAGAGGTAGGGTCCCGCGGTGCCGTTGGAAGCATTGGCCATGGAGTGACGAGCGGCAGCGACTGCACCAATCTCTGATACCGAGTCTAGGTCCTCCAGATTGAGTGAGGGGAAGGCTGCAGAAGGAAGGAAACAGAGAACTCAGTTAGGTTAACCTGTTGTTTCTTGAAAAAAGACAATAAACATTATCACATGGTCCATGTCAACTAGGTGTTCTAGATGCATGCGAGGAATAACTGGATGCCATTTTAGCCAATAAACTTCTACTCAGGCCCCCACCGCACCCGCAACTGCACGTCACGCATCGGCCTGATAGGTCACCTGCGAATCCATCGCACGGAGACTGGCGAACCAGGGTCTGTGACTGGCATACAGTCGCCGCACCCGCCTCCTCTACTCTCACTGCTTCCGCACCTTTACACACTGCATGGGCCTATAAGGTCACATGCGGCTCCACGATAACCTGCGGTAAAACACTACCGGCTATACCACAAAACTAAATCTCTCCCCATCAGCCTCTGCGCCTCACATGATTACACGCAACACCACAATAAAACATGCTCTAAGTATGCATAGCTGATTGAGAGGCAAGTATGATACTCGGCTCCCTCCATGTGGCGCCTCTGCTGCATGTGTGATCTGAGCTTGAGAAGATCACGGGGCAATAAGCGCCAATGGATGGAAGGTTGCCAACTAAAAATTACACTCAGACCTCGCAGTCAGTCCAATGTGCGTTATGTGGAGTGGCTGACTGGTGGTCTGAGAATCAGGTTGCGATGGCTCCTTATTAACGTGACCTCTGGTTATCTCACACACATGAGATGTAAGCCGTTTAACCCCTGTCGTGTGAAATCCTGGTGCTGGTCGTGTACGTAGTACACGTAGACAAGGTCATCAGCAGCTGCGCTCACTTCCGCATCAGACAACTAACTGGCTCGGGCGGTGGTCTGATTGTGAGGGTGGGATATAGCTTGCGGTCGACAGCTCAGCGCATTTTCCTCACTATAAAGAATCCGACACGCTTGAAACTATCACATTGCCCTGAAAGCCGTGGCTTGGAAAGTTGCCAACTGAAGGGGTAACACGGACCGCGTGATCAGCCCAATGTTTGTTTTTGTGTGTAGTGGCTGACTGGCGGACTGAGGGTCAGGCTGCAATGGCTCCCTCTTAGTGTGGCCTTTATGGCACTCCCACTCTGTGGGATCCGAGTCAGGTGTGGTGGTACGTCTAGGGGCGGCCGCGCCAGCCACCTGCGCCCTCGCCCACATTCGGTCTTCTTGACTCTGTCTTGACACCGGGCATAGGTAGTGGAGGAGGAGTGTGGTAGCTGCAGCGCAAGGCTACCATCACTTAAAACTAATCCACGCACAGGTCACTGTCCCTGCACCACCCTTCAGTGGAGCATACGGTGGACATCGTCGGAGTACGAAGGTCAAACTGTCGAGTGGTTGACCATTGGATTGGGAGTCAGACAGCGATGGCTCCTCCATATCCCTTTGTTTAGCGAATCCTGGTGTGCGCGTTATGGGGGCCAGGTCGTGTCGTGGGCGCGCTAATACGGGTATGCCGACCCATCAGCCAATGTGTCCACTCCCACATCAGACAAATGAACGGCTTGGGTTTTTATGTAATTTCGGATGGCAGAGAGAGTGATATCGACAGGTTAGGGCATGTTCCTCCTTATAAACAATCGGACGCGTTTGAAACTATCACGGTGCGATGAAAGCCGTGGCTTGGAAGGTTGCCAACTGACGGGAACACTCGAACCACGTTGTCAACCCAATGTGTGTTTTGTGTGTAGTGGCTGACTGGCGGACTAAGACTCAGGCTGCAATGGCTTTTTCTTAATATAGCCTTTATGGCAATCCCACTCAGTTGAGATCCGAGCCGCCCCTCTCTTGTGTCGTTGTGTTCTTGTTTGGTGGTGGACCACAGTGCGTGGGCCTGTGCCTTCTCCCATCTCCCATCTTGACACCGGTTCCAGATGGGGGAGTGGAACAGGCAGCGAGACAGATTCAGCGCAAGGCTATTCTCACTATAATCCAGGGCAAGTCACCGTCCCTGTAGCACCCTGCTGTGCTGCATACGGTGGACATAGTCGAAAACGACGGAAGATCTGGCAATTTATTCAACAGGATCTAAATTGAATTGGTAGTCTGGGAGACTAACGAGTAGTTTAAAGAGGATATTTGCTAGAACCTGATAGAAGAAGCAGGTAAGGTGAGGTCTACGCAATTGAGGACCACGATGAAAACTTTTCAGTGACGCTATTGTCTGCCTTCGCACTCGAACGGAAATCGGCGGCTTCATTCTCCTCCGCGGCCCCACTCGTTGACATTTGCACATACGGCCTCGCAAACCGCAGGGCAGACCGCCCATTTAGTTGACGCTAGACCCACGCGACAGGCGTAGGGCGTCTCCACACTATGGGCTCGTTTCTTCGGCCTAGGAGGCGAGCGCGTGCTCAGAATTTGCCTGCTGCCCAAGCGCTTTTGCACCCGTCATCCAGACGCCCCACAGTGGAGACCAGACCGCAGGAAAAACACCAGAACCTATAAACCCCATGCGATATTTCGTCTAATGATAACGTTCTCTCAGATTCCATGAGGTGATACGGGATTGTTTGTGGACTATGCTGATCCGCAGGGGTCGTAGCGTACGAATAAACGTCTTGAAAACGTTACCGATATACAATATGGGCGAATGCTCACCGCTACATAACGGAACTTACTCGTCCCGTTCTGCCTTGGGGTCATTATTGAGTCCCGCCAGCAGCCACACAGCGGCCAGTGGTAGTAAAGACAGACGCACAATGCCGACAAAGACAAGGGAGACTGGAATGACCATTTATGGCTCATTAGCAAATAATGAGACCCAAGGCGTAACTGGAAGAGTGAGTTCCGTTAGCGATTGGTGAGCATTCGTCAATGAATGTAAACATTCCCGTTCTACACCGACAAGATAATGTGCCCTTGGCTCAGTGGTAAGAGCGTTATTCTTCTGATCGACAGGTCGCTGGTTCCAGCCTCAGGTAAGACACCACCACGTTGAGTTGGATATGACTGACTGATGAACCAGTAACGCCCATATCAGTCTCCTCTGTCTTTGTCGGCATTGCACACCTGACGTTACTACTAGTAGCCGCTATGCGGCTGTTGGCGGGGCTCGAGAATTGGCCTTAAGGCAGAACGAGACGAGTGAGTTCCTTTAGCGATCGATGAGCATTTGTTCATGAATGATAAACAATATTATTGGCCCCACTCTGGGATTATTCGATGTAAGTTTACCAGATCCGTCTGCAGCCCTTGAAAAATTTGTGTGTGTTCAACAGCCGGAAACAGGCAGCAAGGCACTGGCTTTGGTCACTCCGTACTATGACTCACTGCAGTATGGTTTGAGTAGCATGCAGAGGAAGCCCATGCGGCTAAGTTTGTGGGATAAATGGTAGTTTATGGTGGTAAATTATAGCTTAAAGGAAGACTGTTGCCTAGCGACATCAGCTTCACGTAACTACTTCGCCCGACAAGTACGTCCAAGATCGGCAGTTGTTCGGTTTTACCCTAATCCATCCTGAACTGGATGTACACAGCGAGAGGGAATTCAGAGTTTCGTCAGGTTCCACGGTCACTCTCTGTTTAAGCAGAACGAACTTCTAATTGGCCGAACAGTTCAAAACAGGGGGGTTTATAAATTTTAAACGCCATTGTCTTCCGTTCTTGAAAACCAGTCTTTGAGGTGAAAGTTGATAAGGGCGATCTCAGAGGTACGAGGTATTCCCGCGTTTAGATGGAATGAGTAGGCTTCAGCGGCCTGTTGCACGCATAAATATCCCTAGCGAGCGCCAAGTCTGCCGAAAGGGACTTAAATCCCTAAATATGTGGTAAAGATAACTTATGTGGCTTCTTAAATAGGACATGAGAACAGAAACAGTCTCGCCCAAGTAATAAAGGTGGGACTGCACAAAATTCCAGGAAGGATAAATATTTCCGTATCCTAACCCTTATGCTAGCCCTAAATTAGCCCAAACCGTAGCCCTAATCTTAACCGTACCCTAGACCCTAAACTTACAGTTAACCCTAACCCTAGCCATAAACTTTAGTCTATTTTCCCAGGAGTTTGGTGCAAGGGCATGTGTATTGCGGACGGTTCCTGTTCTCATGCCCTGGTTAGGGAGCCATATAAATCATCCTTACCAAATATGCCTCCAAACTGAAAACATAACTTACTGGTTACTACAAAATATAATTACAGGTGAATTTGTACAGAAGGATGAGCTGTGGTTGGGCCGATAATCTTTAGAGCTAACCATGACAAAGACAAAAACGTTCTGACCAAGCAGAATGCGATTTGGTTAATATTCGGTACTTGGATGAATTCAATCAAATTTCATATAAATTATTACAAAATTCATTTTTCATGCATATTTTATAATAGAATGTGACCCTGAAAGACAGAATACCTTCACGTTTAAGAATTTGGTTATAGAAGGATAATAACTCTCATCAAAAGATTCAGAAGACAAGTTGGCGAGCAAACGCGTGCTTTCGATAAATTCTCATCGGACAAGTGCAGTTATATGAGAACGGGATACAAGTTAAAACATGAGGTCAATAATGTGCACCGTTCAGATATAAATGTACTGGCCCGACGAGATTTTGTTGAAAGTACGTCGGCTAACTTTTAGTTATTTATGAATACGTTAGAGGCATCACGCATTGAATGGGGGGTTAGCACACGAACACTTGCACACAGAGATTATCCGCAGATGAGGTTCAACGGGTTGGTAAGCAGCCAATTAGAACCGCTGTCAAACAGTATAAGGCGGACAAACGGAAATGCTGTTGAGGCAAACCACCCAGTTAATTATACCCAACACGCCGGGACAACTGACGACAGGGGGGAACAGAAACGGATTACCACGTACCAAGGCATCAAGGTGACCAAACGAATGCTGATTAAGATGGAGAAACCGACAGAGGAGAGGGGGTGTAAGGACTTTTTGGGTGCAAACGTGTTCTATTTTTCAACAAAAGTTTGGCCCGAAAGCTCTCCGCACACATATGGTCTGCAGGTAAGACCTAAGTTAGGCGTACCCAATGCGAATGAACCAAATATCTGCAAATATTGCCTCAACGGCTGGTTTCTCTAGAAGAGAATAGGATTTCCAATGAGGGCACCAAAGTTACTGAAACATTGACGGGATTTTTTCGATTCAAGATGACTTATGTGGCCCCCCAGGCCGCAACGACCAACCCAAGTAAGAGTTGGTCATGCGCATACTTCCAGGAAGGGAAAATATTCCCGTGCTCTAGCCCCAGCATAAACCTGAACTGTAGTCTTAATCTTAAGCCCAAGCCCACCCTAATCCCCAGCTACGTAGATAAAACTAACACTTACTCTAACCCAAACCATTACCATCACTTTAAACCAACGATGACACTTAACCCTAACCCTGACCTTAAACCGAAGCATTGTTTCCCAGCAATTTCGCGCAAATCCAACTGTATTGCGTGCGGTTCCTGTTCTTGTATCCTGGTGGAGGGCCATATAAGTAATCCTTACCATTTTTTAAAAGCTTTCTGGTAGGACACGGACATGTGTACCCGCCCCCCGAAAACTTTTCCTACAAACTGCCTTTTTATTAAGTAAATGGCATGTAGCGCGATTATGATTTTCGCCTTATTTATATATTTAAGAACACTACGCTTCATCTTCTAGCCACTACCAATTCTATTTCCCCATCAAAGGTAACCTTGCGCCATAGTTCAGTGGAGCTGGTTCACATATCCGTGTCCAACCAGCTTTCTAATCGAAAAAATGTGCTTAGGTGCAGATGCAAAACTACTCAGCAAGGTACATAACACTAAGTCAATTTTTCGCCCTGTAAAATGTCACTCAGAGAAATTAAAATCAAGGTAGCACGTAGATATTTACTGACGTCTGTAGTCTGTTTACGTTGAAGCGCCGTCTAGGGAGAAGAGGCCCGAAAAATGGATTGCCCAGCAACATGCCATGGACCGTCTCTGGAGCAAGGTCGGGTACGCGATCGCGTACGTACCCAGAAAGACGCCGCTTAACGTTCACCGAATAGTGTAAAGAATTTGGATTGGGTTGCATACTTTCTGTGCAGCCATGGAGATGCTAGGTTACGGAGAAAATCACGCGAACTGCCCAAAAACTGCTTATAATCGCAAAATGTTTAATAACGGCACCATTTCCACCCCTTAAAGAATAAATTTTGACGATACCGCAATAAGCGGTAAAACGAGTGCAAGAAAATTGCTTTTTTACCATCATAACGCAGTTGGTGTGAAAACTACAGAAAAAAAATGTGCAGCTTTGAAGTTGGCATTTTTTCGAGTACAGTACATAGAGGCCAGCTGAAAGCCAGCATGCTACCGAGAATAATTTTGTTTTTGTTCAAGTTTAACGCGATGGAGTAATGATACTCCATCTAAAGACGTGCTCTAACTCACTGCAGTTTCGAGGCATGCCATAATTTAACGCTGTCAGAAGGCGATCAACAAAACAGAAGAGAGAGAGAGAGAGAGAGAGAGAGAGAGAGAGAGAGAGAGAGAGAGAGAGAGAGAGAGAGAGAGAGAGAGAGAGAGAGAGAGAGAGAGAGAGAGAGAGAGAGAGAGAGAGAGAGAGAGAGAGAGAGAGAGAGAGAGAGAGAGAGAGAGAGAGAGGTACTTTCGAGCAGAGGAAGGACGAAATACATCAACACAGACGATACTTACTGGTGGAATTCATGTCAGTAAAGACGTAGTAGCACTGTTCAGAGAAGGTCGATTTATTCACAGTGTGCTGAATGTAGCCGTACTTGAGCAGATTCGAAGCATACCGCCGCACATCGCGCCTGTCGGTGAAACCTTCAATGTGCGCGTAAAGCCAGTCCACGAGATCAGAGCCTGAATGTGCGAGAACAGCAGAGGTGAAGACTCACAAAATGATCAACAGCAGGAAACAACAGAGTCAAATTATTATTTTAGGTTTCGGGTTCTAGCCTTGCGGTGGTGCAACACCTGGGGTTGGGTAAGGCTGGCTGATGATGACTAATGAGCCAAAAATGACCATTTCCGTCTACGTTATCCTTGTCAGCATTCTGCTCCTGCATATAGTACTGGGTTTCTGTGATTGCCTGTGAGGGTTCCGTATTGAGCTCAATAGCAGAACAGGATGACCGAGCAGAGAGGTAGACAATTTGGATAAACTTGTGGTGGTGAGTTCTAACTGCATGTAGATGGGGAAATCACAACTTGAACTAATCTGCAGCCCCCAGACGCGTTGAGGATGATCAAGCGGAGGAAGACCGTGTTTGGTGGATCGTATTAATTACTAATTGCAAAAAAAGTACAACTGACAGACCCAAAACAGTCCGCTTTTGCAAGTTGTTGAAGCCCCAAATAACAAGAGACGGATAGGACTTTTGTGTTCTACCCCGGTAACGTCAACTAGCCAGAAAAATTGGTCGAATAAACGTTTCACAAAAGTGAAAAAGGAGACACAGATGCGGATACATTCGGAAAAGGACTAAGCAAGAGTTTAAGAGAAGAGACTACGGAAAGTATGAAAGTTCGCACCGCCATAAGACGGCTACAGCGCGACGAGAATAAGCATTTGGCTGTCTGGATCCGTTCCGGTGGCTCTACCCGCTGAACTATAGCAACATTCCTGTAAATTAGTCGTTTTTCTCTTCCTTCTGTCGCATAAGGCTTCTTAATTTTTGGTCTGAAACACTGTTCAACTGGAATTGCAAAGTAAGCCCCTGAAAGACAGTTCTGATGGATAATACGTCCGAGAATTGCAATATTCCGCGATTTTCAATACCTGGAACAGCTTCGTTAGGATGAGTTAGGAGAAAGGTTCAAATTTACTCCGCTCCCAGCTCAGAGCGGACGTTACCTAGGTGACTGCATTTTCGCTGCAGTTATTGGCACATACTGACTACGTAAAGCGTCTGTGTTTAGAAAAAAACTGCATGCCTAAGGAGTGATGTTGGTGGGAGACTATCTAACCTTCTGTCCTTCCTCCTCTTTCCACATCAAGCAAAACGGGTTAGACAATCAGAAGCGCATGCCACAGAGGGCGGCAGTGTAACATTTGACACATACCCTGAGCAACGACGACGACGAGCGAAGGAAGAACGCGCGCAAAAAGCACTATCAGACAATCACACACGACAGTTCGACAGTCGATTACGACGAGGTCCACCGTATGCTCCAAGGAAGGGTGGTGCAGGGACGGTGACTTGCGCGTGATTTAGTTTAAAGTGAAAGTAGACTTGCGCTGCATGCACCGCACTCTCTCCTCCTCCCCCACCTGAGCCCGGTGTCAAGACAGAGTCAAGAAGACCGGAGGCGGGAGAGGGCGCAGGTGACTGGCGCGGCCGGAACAGCCCCTGGGCGTACCACCACACCTGGCTCGGATCCCACGAAGTGGGAGTGCCATAAAGGCCACATTAAGAAGGAGCCATTGCAGCCTGACTTTCAGTCCGCCAGTCAGCCACTACACACAAAACACACATTGGGTTGACCACAAGGTCTGAGTGTACCCGCAGTTGGCAAGCTCCCAAGCCACGGCTTTTAGCGCACCGTGATATTTTCAAGCGCGTCAGATTGTTTATAGTGAGGAACATGCGCTAAGCTGTCGACCTCACTCTCTCCCCGACCCCCACAATCAGACTACCGTCTGAAGTGGGAGTGGGCACATTGGCTGACGGCTCGGCGTACCCATCTTCGCGCGCCACAGCACGACCTACACCCCATAACGCACACGCCAGGATTAACTAAATCAGGGGATATGGAGGAGCCCTCGCCGTCTGACTCCCAGTCAACTGGTCAGCCACTCGACACAAACAGCATATACACTGGGCCGATGGCGTGGTCTGGTGTAAGCGTCAGACTGGCAGCCTTCCAAGCCACGATTTCTATGAAACCGTGATTTTATCAGGTACATTATGATGATGGTGAGGGTTTTGTCTAGGTTTTTGGTGTAGATGATATACGCTGATGTGGCTAAGCCTCCGGTGGTTTACTACAGGTTGTCGTGGAGGCGCATGTATCCTAATAGGTCCATGCGGTGTGTAAATGTGCGGGAGTAGTGAGGGCAGTGAAGGCGGGCGCGGCGACTGTATGTCGGAGCCCGAGGTGCTGGTTCATCAGCCTCCGTGCGATTGATTCGCAGGTGACCTACCAGGCCGATGCGTGAATTGAATTTGCGGGCACAGTGTGGGAAGGAGAAATCGGGAGAAGCTGAGGGGATGTCACTCACAGTAGTGGGGGTGGCAGTGGCGGTAAGAATTGCAGGAGCGGAGGGTGTGCATGGGGTATCGGTATGGTCGGAATTGCGGTGAATTCCGCTGTCATGGATGCGCATGTGACCGAATAGGCCCATGCGATGAGCGGATGCGTGAGGACAGTGAGGGCAGTGGAAACGGCGATCTCTGCTGTGTGTTGGTGCTCCAGGCACTGGTTCACGTCTCTGAACTACGAATTCGTAAGTGACCGAACAGGCCGATGTGTAAGGTGAATTTGCGGACGCATTGAGGACAGTTCATGAGAGAGTCCCCATAACTGATGGTGGTGGTGGTAGTAGTAGTAGTGGTGGTGGTGGTGACGGCGGCGGCGAAGGCGGCAAGGCGGTGGTGGGGGTAACAGGCGATGAGTATTGGGATGTGGTCTCTATGGTGGTGGGAGTGATAAAATTGATGCAAGGATTAAGGGGTGGGGGAGTCCAAAGGACGGTTGGCATAATTTGACGTAGAAGTTGGAATTGTCGGATTGTTGGTGCATTGCGTCCGAAGATGTCCGACCAGGCCGATTCGCGCGCGTGTCGCTCTTTTGGCCTAGGCGGCGGCGATCCGGTTGGTCTCATAGTTTACTGAACCAGTCTTCACGGATCTTTGTCATGCCAGTCTTTCCTGGGCGAGGTCCTCCCAGGTCGCAGGGTTGATTTGCAGTTGCTTCAGCGATTTCTTAGTGTACTTGTAGCGTCGTTTTTAACCTCCCTGTCAGCCACGGCCTTATTCATCTTCAGTTTGGTGTTCGGGTGAATACCGTGGTGATTCCTCACGGAGGCCTGCAGCCGGCCGAATGCCTGACTGGCTTTGGAGATCCGTTGGGCAACCTCGTCATCGATTTTTGTTTTGAGTGACAGCGTGCTTCCTAGATAAGCGAATGTTTCCACGTTTTTGAGTTGAGCACCGTTGACATTGATTCGGCGAGCATTGTATTCAGCGCTGGGTGACGGCTGGTGCATGATAACCGTTTTGGTTGTACTGATTGTTAATCCAAAATCGGCGCAGCCTGCGGTGAAGAGGTCCATACTCCGTTGCATGTCCTCCTCCGTCACGGTGTTAAGGGCGAAGTCGTCCGCGAAGAGCAAGTTATGGACTGTAGTCGTAGACACGCGCGTTGAAGCCTGCATACGACGACTTTTGAGAAGGTGTCTGTCAGTTCTATAGGCGATGCGGATCCCAGGCGTCCATCAGCATAGCATATAACATGAGACTGAACAGGGTGGGGGCCAGTACGCAACCCTGATTCACTCCGTTAGTCTGTGGATGCTTTGGATACCGTCCCGTTATCAGTGACGCACGCCGTCATCCCGTCATGAAGCTGACGCACCATGTGCGTGAACCGCTCAAGACAGCTGAATTTCTGCATGACTTTCCACAGTCCATCGCGATTCGCCGTGTCAAAGGCTTTTCTCAGATCCACGAAGGTAGTGTATATGTGAGTTCGCATCTCCTGGTACTTCTCTTGTAGCTAGCGGGCGGCAAATATCATGTCGGTTGTTCCGCGGTGTCGGCGGAAGCCACAATGGCTTTCCGGGAGCAGGCCCTGCTCTAGGTGACCGTTCAGACGATTGAGAAGGATGCGTCCGCCGCTGGAGAAAAATGGATTGAGCTATCCAGGTCTGCTTCCGCGAGTCATCACGCGTGGAGAGGTACAGTAAGTGACATCATCGAGGCCGGCTAGATCAGGCAGGATCGCAGCCGTAACAAGTACAAGTAAGTACAGCGGACCAGCCATTCCTTCTCGCTGGCCAATTGGCTACTGGACCATCCAAAAGAGGCTGGCGGAGCGTGTGAGGTCACTCTCGCCGGCTGAGTAACGAAATGATGTTTCTTATTTCGGCCGCATGTTTAGTACCAAGGCGCTACCGTAAACCCACAGACGGCGTGGCTACCAGGTACATTTTCTAGTCCCTCCCCTCCATTATGGTTAAACGCTGCTTCTTCAAGTAGGAGCTACGAGACAGCCCAGACGACTGCCAAGCTTTACTTGGTAACAGGGGTTGATTTAAGGATCAAATGATCGGAATTGTCCCGGGTTGCATGCGGGATGGCATGCCGAACTCTCTGTGGGA
This sequence comes from Schistocephalus solidus, assembly GCA_017591395.1. NCBI lineage: Eukaryota > Metazoa > Platyhelminthes > Cestoda > Diphyllobothriidea > Diphyllobothriidae > Schistocephalus > Schistocephalus solidus. The sequence continues at coordinate 140,993 of WEDG01005706.1, read as the reverse complement.
AACTAATATTTAGGGGTAGGAAGCAGGGGGCGAGAAGTTGTGGCTGATATGGTGTTAAACACTTCAACAAGGCTGGCTTCTTGCAACTAACTGGACGGGACTTCGCGCGCAAAAATAATTATAGGGGAGAGCCGACCGGCTACTCTCGACTGGTTTAACCCGACAGTCGAAATCAGTACCGAACTGTGGAGGTCGCGCAGAGCACAGCCTTATGGAGGCAGAGACCATGCTTAAGCCTCACGTAGGTGACTAGAGGAGCAGCCATCACGTGTATTGAGGTTCGTGGGGTAACCTCTCACTACTACCCACACAATGCTTTATCCATCACAAGCAATGAGACCCAGTACTGACGGAGAGCGCGGGGGGACGGTGATGACTTGAGCGTTAATTTGCTTATGGTGATGTCGACTGATTGAGGGGGCATATCAGGAGTCCTGGATGCGCTTTCTATCAGAGCGGGTAAAACATGGTATGCAGGCTGGACATGCACCCTGGAGAGGCTTAATACCACTGATAACAGTACAGCCACCCAGGGCTGGTGACAACGGTTAGTTTGTGGCTTGTTTTTTTGATTGGCTTACCGTAGTTAGTGGGCTGTAGTCAGGCCCAATCCGCCCACCAGGCACATAGCGTGATTGGTGCAAACAGTGCCCAGTTAGCCAAGCAAATCGCTGGGCTCACAAAAGCCCAACAATTTTGGTTGTTAGTAGACGGGCTAGGCATAGGCTAGTACAACTTTATCAGGGTACTGTGAGACAACAGAGTGTGCCCTCGCCGACATGACTGATATAAGACCGTAGAAAAACAAATAACGCCTGTTTTAGTTTGCAACCACATAGCATAAATGGTTTATTACCTCGCTTAAGGTGTCCAGAGGCAGACAATGACAAACCAAGCCCCAGAAGGCACTTTCACGGGGTCCTAACCACTTTGTCAAGTCCAACAATAGTGCACCGTTTAAGAATATCGTTTCTTAAGAATGAGAGGGGTCGCGCTACTTACCAATAACGGCATTGGGGATGGTAATCTTGAGCCAGGTTCGATCGTGAATCGCAAGGCCAGAGTCGGGAGCTAACATGGCACGCACTACGATGGCCATGTCAGTGGAGAGCGTGAGCTGCTCCGGCAGGATGGGAAGACCTGTGTTGGGGTCAATCACGGTGCCAGCGGAACTGCCAGCGAAGCAGTCACCACCGCCACCACCCAGTGAAGTGCCCGCACCACCACCACCGCCGCCGCCGCCGGCACTGACTGAGGGCTGTGTCCCTGTTCCCGCAACGCCGCCAGCTCCGCGTAAACCGAGGTCAGAGTCGGGGAGGGATTTGGTGGTCACCGAAGAGCCTGATGCCGCTGGTGAGAGGGTGCTCTGAGACTGAGGTAAGAGGCTAGCTAAGCCGGTACCTCCTCCAGCACTGCCACCAGGAAGAGGATAACCTGTAAAGAAGATATCAAAGTAGCAAAAGGGTGCGCTAGTATCCTTTGCCGACAAACTAGTCTAAAGAAAGTGCAAACTAGTTTGATGTGGAGCTAGAGCAAATGATGCTTTAACAAGTGTCATTAAAGGCGTGCGCGCGCACCTGAACAGATTAAGCTACTGATGTCGATCTCGCGTCTCATCGTGTCACTCCATTTCTGCATACGTCGTGTCATCATGCATGTCACGTCCATGTCATGTCATGTAAATACGATGCGGCATGTCATAATGCTGTCATCATGTCATCATGTCATGTCATGACAAAGTCTGCGCATGTCATCCGATGTGTGTGTAGAGTAAGTAAGTAAAGTAAAAAGTGTAGTGGTCATGTGAGTAAGTAGATGTCGTCAGCATCAGCATAGTGCATGTAGAGATGTGTGTGTCGTCGTCAGTCGTCAGTCAGTCGTCAGTGGCATGTCATGTGTCTGTGTGTGGGTGAAATGTGTGTAGTGTGTGGCGGTCAGAGTAGTGGTCATGTGTGTGTGGTCGTGGTCATGTCGCTCGTGATGTCTGTGTGCTGTCATGTGTGTGTGTCATGTCAGTGGTCGTGCTGGCGTGTGTCGTCTGTGTGGTGGTGGTCGTGGTCATGTGTGTGTGCTGTGTGTCGTGGTGGTGGTGGTGGTGGTGATGGTAGAGTGTGTCGTGGTGTGTGTGTCGTCGTGGTGCTGCCGGTGCGTCGTCGTCGTGCTCGTCGTCGTGCTCGTCGTGCGTGGTGGTGGTGGTGCTGGTCGTGGTCGTCGACGCGTGGTGTGTCGTCGTCGTGGTGCTGGTCGTGTCGTGGCGGTGGTGGTCGTGGTGGTGGACGTGGTGGTGGTGGTGGTCGGTCGTCGTGGATGGTGGGAGGTGGTGGTGGTGGTAGAGTGGTGGTGGTGGTGGTGGTGGTGGTGGTGGTGAGTGGCTGAGGACGTGAGTAGGTGGTGGTGAAGTGGTGGCAGTGGAAGTGGTGAGTGGTGGTGGTGATTGGTGGGAAGTGGTGAGTGGTTGTGAGTGAGTGGTAGTGTGGGAGTGAGTGAGTGGTGTGTGGTTTAGTGAGTGAGTAGTAGTGGTGAGTAGTGAGTAGTAGTAGTAGTAGTAGTAGTGGTAGTAGAAATGAGTAGTGAGAGTAGTAGTGAGTAGTAGTGGTGGTAGTGGTGGTGAAGTAGTGGTAGTGGTGAGTGAGTAGTGGTGAGTGGTGGTAGTAGTGAGAATGGTGGTAGTAGTGAGTGAGTGAGTAGTGGTGAGTGAGTAGTAGTGGTGAGTGAGTGAGTGGTGGTGGTAGGTAGTGGTAGTGAGTGGGGTGGTAGTGAGTGAGTAGTGAGTAGTAGTAGTAGCAGAGTGAGTAGTGAGTAGTGAGTGGTGGTGAGTGGTAGTGAAGTGGTGAGTGAGTAGTGGTAGCAGTGAGTGGTAGTGGTGAGTGAGTGAGTGGTGAGTGGTAGTGGTGAGTGAGTGGTGGTGAGTGGTAGTGGTGGTGAGTGGTGGTGAGTGAGTGGTAGTGAGTACAGGTCTGGTATACCCTTGCAGCTAGGGCCCTCATCGGGCATGGGATCGACAAAAAAAATGGAGGAAGCAGGACATAGACTATTGAGAAGTAACCATTTCAGAGACTGAAGTCATCTACTGATGAATATTTGCGAGTTCAAAGAATTTCCAAACAGGGGAAGGTAGGGACGCGTAAAGGATTGAGTAAGCAATACTCGCGCCGAACTAGACGCCAGAGGACGTCATTCGAGAGTTCTTCTGTTACCAAGAAAGTACTAAATGGCAGTCCATGTGAATGCAACGGCTTACGCCATGCTCGTGTTGAGCATACTGTGGGGGTCAACGTTTGTAATAGTGCGGGAAGGCGCCAGCCCAGTAATTTTATTCCAACCTTCTTTTGCGTCTCTTTCAGGAGCTGCTTCAACTCATCGGAAGAGGCCAACTGTGAACTGGGTTAGCGTCACTACGAAGAATAAAACGTTGCGTTTTGACTGCGCTGAGCTGATCCGAAAGCAGTCCAGAAACTTAGTAAATCCAAAATCCTGCATAAATTCATTCTTACCAGTGAGCATGAACTTTTCAGTGAAGGGAAGGATCTCGAACGTTATCGGAACCACCAGGACGGGTGGATGAAAATGTCCACATTAAAATCTAGGAGCTAGAGGAAACCACCCTTCATGCAGGACACCACATGCAACCACTGTCCAGTTTACCAGGACTTAAATGAGTTTTTAGATGACCTGGGAGCTATATTCTGAGCAGGTAGGTTGGACTTGGCGAGGGTCAATGGCGCTGAGAGGGACAATTTTCTGCCCACCAATAAAAACCTTCAAGGTAGAAATCAGATACGCGCAAAACAGGACTGGCTCGGAGAGGGTTTAAGAGTTTATTCATAGAGGGGATAGTGTTTACGTGTATGGATGCCTAAAATGGAATTAATGTAACCTCTGCTATTCCGTGTTGGAATTTTATCGTCTACACCATGACTGTGAGCACACCTCCAAGCCATTGTCTCCTTTCAGTTGATGGCGCTGTAGTATGTTGCCTATTTTTCCTATTCAGCTCGATTAAGTGCGTGTAAGCGGACCGAACTGCGCCTTGGCTGCCGATTAAGGCTTATCGTTGCTGGGGGCATGAAGACGGCATCTCGACCCAAATGTGGGATTACGATGGGGAGGACAGCATGGGAGAGTGCCAAAAACGCTTGATGTTGATGGACTATCCATTAAAGCCGCCCCTGACTCAAAGCCCTCGCCTGCCTTTTTTATCGACAAGCATCGTCGACGGTGAAAAGACGGAAAGTGGAACGGCCAATGTTGGCTTACTTACCGCTAACAGTACCCAAACCGGAGCTCCTATAAGTAGGCCGGTTTAGCGAAAGCCAGTGTCACGCAACCGCACACTTTTTATTGTACTGACACAAGTCAGCAAGTCTCTCAAGACGACCGACTGCGGCAGGGTAAGTGGATCTGGAAAACAGGAGACCCCTTCCTCCTCCCCCCATAAAAATTAGGAGGGGGAATGGGGGGCACCCAAATCAACCAGGGACGGTTGGGTGGGTCTGCCAAGTTTGTGTGTTTGTTGTGTACACGCGGGTACGACCGGCATATGCAAGACCTAACCCCAGTAGGCGCGCGAGGACAGGCAAAAGAGGCAACTGGTCCGTCCAACATCGCTCCTGGCTGGATTGTACTGTGTGACTGACCGACAGCGAAAATGTACCGAGAGAGAGAGAGAGAGAGAGAGAGAGAGAGAGAGAGAGAGAGAGAGAGAGAGAGAGAGAGAGAGAGAGAGAGAGAGAGAGAGAGAGAGAGAGCGGAAGAGCAAATTTGCTGGAGTAGGCAGGGCGCACCAGTCAGTGTGCATACATGCGTCCATGCCTCCATTCCGGCGCACGTGCGGTTGGTGATTCACCCCAACCCCCACCCCTTCCTCCAAATGCGCGCGCGTGCGCACGGAAGAGGATACCAAATTAAATCGCGTCAAAGACGATATCGACCCAAAAACATTGAAAACGGGAAGCGAATTGGATGTTGGCGAGAACGATCAATCTAGGGGGCAGTAGTCACAGCTGGGAAAGACGGTTTTTGTAGTCCAGTGGTTCACGCGGGATGAAAGTGACGAAGTTCTTCAGAGCAGGAGATCGTGCCGAAGGCAGAAAAACCAATGTGCAGTGATAAGAAGTCTTGATGCTAAACGCGCTTAGTATGAATCTTGAAGACTATTTTGAGTTGGGCAATTCTGCTCCCTCAATGAGAGCGCAAGAGTTTGGGTTAGAGGCAAAAATAAATAATACGTTTATGGACTGAACAACAACGCGGTGAGAACAGTGAGGAGGAGGAAGAGGATGAGGATGAGGAGGAGGATGAGGAGGAGGAGGAGGAGGAGGAGGAGGAGGAGGAGGAGAATGAAAGGTAAGAAGAGGGTGCCAGGACCGGTCGACAGACCTCAAAGAAGGTTCATTTGTTTTCAGAGATGCCGATAATTTCTACATACTTGTACATGAAATTCATTTTGGTGGCTAGCAGCAAGCTACATGCCTGGACTAAAAATAGGTGTTGGGGAAAATTTTGCGCATCCGATTGACTTTAAAAATGCCAACACACAGAAAATTCCCATCGAACTTTCGAATACCGAAACTCTTCAACGCCTTCCTTGCTAGTTTTCCTACTCGTTCACATTGGGCGTCAGTGTAGGGGAAGGAACATGTTTGTTGCGGTAGACCACGAGAAGAAGGCAGATCAAACAGCGAGAAGGCATTTACTGTGAGATCTGATCCCGAATTTGCGCCGAGTGCTCAAGCGTTGCCCTACCGCCATAACGTCCGCCAGCTCTGTCTGACTGCCACTCCCCATGGTTTGCCTCAAGGACTAAAGTTCCAAATATCAGGAAATTACAGACTATGTAAGGTGCGTGGAGGGTCATCAAGAAGGTTCTAGCGTGGTTGTATTGCATTTTCTGCTTTTTGGAGAAGCGTGCACAGCTTTTGAGCCTTCCAGATATCTTGAAGTCATCAAACAACAAAGCTAATGGAGACTGTAATTCTCATGTATCGCCCAGCAGCCATAAATAAACCTGAAAGTTAGGATAGCCCTCGGCTTCAAACTGGACTGCTTGGACATTAAGGCAAACGTTCCTCACTAAGCCACCATCCTGGCAGTTGCGACAGGAGGGACGTTCACTGGTCTGCTTGCAGTTGTATATGACAAGTAACGATGCAAAGGGCAGATGAAAAAAGATTAAAGAGACTGGAAGGGTCATTTCCGGATTTTTGGCCGCCACTGGCTGACAGATCCCAGACCCAAACAGGATAGGATGCAACCAGACAAGCTGAGATTCGCGCAGGTGCCTTGAGCAGTCGAGGAAAATAGAAGCAGGTTTCTAATGCTTGCAACTAGCTCACGGTGATTGGTTTGCAAGTGAAAATGGCAGGGATGACTTGCAGGCCCGCCTACTAGGGACACAGGAAAAGGAATGCCCCACCCACTTAACATTGGTGGCCTTGCAATAAATCTCCGAAAGGATAAAAATTCCCGTGGCTTAACCCATACACTAAACCTAGTATAAAACTAAACTGTAACCCTACTCTTTACCCTAGCCGTACCCTAAACTTAAACCCTACAGTAAACACGAACATCAAACCTTAATCCTTAATATACCATAACCCCGACGTTAACCCTAACTCCCACTTTAATCCTAAATTCCCCGAAATTGGGTGCAAAGCCAGATGCATTGCGGGCGCGTCCTATTCCCGTGTCTGGATTAGGTGGCCATACACGTCATCCCTACCGTGAAAAAACCTCAGATAAAGGGACTCCTTGACACAAAGCGAAGACTCGAATGAAGTTAACCGGATCTTGTCGCTGTGCGCGCCTATAAATGTGAGTAGTTGTCGCGTAAGTTAAAGTCACCATCAAGTGGGCGCAAAAAGGGCGCGGCAAATGGTCGTGTAAAGCTAACAGTGGTTGCCAGTTATGGTGGTCCCCTATTTCTCTCAGGCTCTTGCTCATGCGCGCACCTCTTGTTGTCAATCACCGTGACCAGTGTGTGTGTGTGTGTGTGTGGTTAGTTGGTTCTCGTGCAGCTTCGCACAGGTATCCATCCCTCAGCCCGCAGATGCAGACAGTAAGAAATCGCCGCAGAGCATCCGTCAATGGCCTGTGTACGGGCTAGAGGCAAAAAAAGCCGTGGACACACGCGCACAAGCACACACAGGGTTAACGCAGCACACACGACTGTGCCAGTAATTGGACAGCAGACCCAGATTACATCATCCAGGCTGTCCTTACGTCGAGGCGATATACGAACAAACGGCTGAAAATGAAGACTTCTGCAGCTGTCGCCTGGTAGCGGGGAGGGGGAACCATAATCGACAATAAGGGTGTGTAAGACAGAGCAGCTAACTGCGCAGTTGCCATTAGATACTCATGTAACAATATCATTACCAAAACTTGGGCTCTGGTGAGGTCTCACTAGCTCAGGCTAGACACACTGCAACTCAAAGCAGAACTGCGGCAGACCTAGCTGCGACAGCACGGCTGAAACATGGCTTACTCGAACCTGGAAGCCGGTTCGGTACAAACATTGCGAAGTATTTGGATTCTAACATGTCCTGGTTCTTGTCTGCGCCAGGTTTCTGTGGGAGAGAAAAAAATGTTCGTCGGCTGAGTAGACTAAGAACATGCGGGACTGTCTGGTACACGCTGAGGAAAAATAAGCCAGGAGCAATGAAAACAATGGCGATCGAAACTCTTTAAGCGGGTGCGAGCACTAAGGAGAACGGAAAGCAATCGGCACTAGTCGCGTTCACTGACGAAGTAATTAACGCATCAAGACTAGCAAAAAGCATCACAGTTTAGGCCCTTAGACCTCAAAGTAACTTCATCAGTAGGCACCGACAGAGGTGATACTCAGGACTGTGCTACGTTGGAAAGTTAAACTTGAAGACATAATAGCATCGCCGATTAAGACGAAGGTGGCTAAAATGGTCATTTCTGGCCTATTAGCCGTCCCACTACCACTTAGTAGACCAGATCACAACCGGCAAGAAAACGAGCCTGTGGTCCCATTGTTAGGGTGTATAACTTCTAAGCAAAAGGTCGCGGGTTCGAGCCTCGGGTGGCGCAACACCTGGGGTTGCGTATGGCTTGTTTATGACGGCTAATAAGCCAGAAATGGCCATTCCTGTATCCTTTGTCTTCGGTAGTACTGTAATATAACATACTAGCCGTTGTGCGGCGGCCGGCGGGGCTCGAAAATGAGCCCCAAGACACAACGGGACGATTGTGTTCCGTAACGCGATCGGTGGGTACCCCACTACCAATAAAAAGGAGCCAAGCATGCCTCAACTGCGGGGTAAGCGCGCGTTAAGAGGAAGAGAAGTGATTAGGCGCGACGAACGAATGCAATAAAAATCGTACGTAAAACAATAAATGGGCCAAGGAGATCAAGAAATGTACCACTGCGAGTTTAATTTGTAAGGCGGATATCGCCAACCTGCACTTGCCTATGTCGTATGGAGCTGAACGAGTAATGTTCTAGCACAAGGACAAGTACGAGAAACGCGTTAATAGTAAATTCGGATGGAGGAGTGTGGGACAGAATCTTTGGACTCCTATGGCAAATAACGATTGTCAATGGCATCAAACGCGATAGCAGGCCGCAGCCCACAGCACACTTACCAGCCATGGTCGACTAAGCACCTTCTTTGCTTCATCCATGTGGCTATTTAAGTTTCCTACATGCATCAAGAATTGTCGTGTGCCTGGTGGTTACTAATTTAATTGGCTGTGCGATCAAAGTGAAACCGCCTTAAAGCCAAACCGAGGTTAAGCACTCGGGGATCACACACACATACACACACCAGGGGGCTGCATTATGAGCTAAGAGAATATTGCACAGAAAAAAAATAACGATGCACATGTAGGTGTCTGATAGAGCCCATTCGTTGCGATGCTGTCTCGCGTCGTCGCACAGACGGGCGCGAAGGCCACTGGCATTAACGTACACACGCAGGGGCGGGCACACATCACGCCAGGCGAACACACATTCGTGTGTGCGCACAGTGTGTGAGTGGATGGCGGGGCGCGTCTGCGCAAGACTAGCGCAAGACATACAGCCAAATGCCTTCGATAAATGGTAGATAGGATGGTGGGGAGGAGAAAAGGAGGCGGCCGAAAAGACGGAGCGTTTGCAGGCGAGCGCAAATTGACTAGATCAAGAAGGCCTTGTGTGTGTGTGTGTGTGCTGATGCGCCGGCCTGTGAGAGCGATATGCAGCAGGAGAGCGTCCGTTGTACTGACTGATGATGACTAATGGACTAAAAATGGTTAAGGGGAGGAGGCAGCAGCGATAGCAACGCCAACGGGATATTGCTGTCGCGCTGTTGCCTGGGCGCGCCTCGGCGACTGGCCTCGGTGAATTCAAATACACACGTTACCCTACACCTGACACAAATCTACGCGTACCAAACGGGTTGCTAGCCTTCACGCCAGCGGGCGACAAACTTGGACAGGCATAAACATCAGAGTAGCAGATGACAGCAACTCTCCTAGCCTTGTCTATTCAAGATCACTGAAGAAAGACTAGGAATAGGACAGTGGGAGAAAAAGGAAATAAAAAAGGAAGGAGAACAGAAGACAAAGAAGAAGAATAGGGAGGAGGCGGAGGAGGAGGACAAAATGTGTTGCACGCTTAAATACAATCAGGAGAGCGAGATTTTGCAAAACGACAAGGTTTTTTTCAGTCACTACCGCCGAAATGTGCCTACCCTTCAACGTTATATCATGCTGCATACAGTTTGCAAGTCTGATGGCGCCTGTGTGCATGTCAGTGTCAAATAACAGGAGCAATTGAATGAAAAACTCGCAGGTTTGACTCTGGCCCTTGAGGATTTAATGGCCTGGACTCACAAAAAGCACAAGTTGTCATGGTATGGATCGGTTATGACGGTCTCGATAGCAGAAAGACTCAGTCGCTGGTTTAAGTTCCGTGAGCACAAAGCCGAACGGACGTTGGCAAGGGGGCCATGCCCGAGTTTGATAATCATAGTTAATTCAGCCCGTCGTAGTGGCTAAGTTGATTTGAGCAGCACTGTATAGGAAACGAATGGCTATGACTTGATAACCCCTACGCACTAGACCCTTTCAATTCCTGATTGGCTAACAGGTCAGCGCACTCAGCAGTTGAAATAGGTGTTAGAAGAAGAAGATGATGATGATGATGATGATGAGGAGGAGGAGGAGGAGGAGGAGGAGGAGGATGATGATGATGATGATGATGATGATGATGATGATGATGATGATGAGGATGATGATGAAATTCGTTTAAGAATGGCAGGTAGAAGGCAAACTATTGTTGGTAAAATTATGGTAGCAACAAGCAGAAAATCCGATGGTCATGAGGTTAGAACTAGTTCTGAAAAGCACCTTGCAAAATAGTATACTCAGTCCCCAAGAAGAACGAAGCAGCATACGGTGGGGAGGGATTGGGGTTACGGGCAAGATCAACGGTCAGAACTAAGATAAGGGTTCCGATATGGAGTTGGAGATAACGTCAGGGCCAATGGGGGGATAAAATGCAGGGTAAAGTTCCAGTGAATACGAGTAGACGTAGGATCATGACTAAACACATGACAATGCCACTAAACCCTTAACTCTAAGCCTAAAACCCTACCAAAAGCTTAAAACTAAACTCGAACGGAAAAAAGTTGCGAAGAAATCAAAATAAACTTACTGGGAGGTTCCTAAGGGTGTTGCTTACTGAATAAACCTTCAGTTAAATTCAGTTGTGTCTGAAGGGGTTTAGAAAATACCTCGTAGCTAACTCCTTAAGGCCACTTCGTAAACCTCAAAGCCGTTTTGCTTTCAAGGCAGCAATCTCAAGAAGAGTTAGGGGCTATGAAGGAGACACTGACAATCCGCATTATGCAAAAGGCCTGCAGGATGGAGACTAATGCGGCGGACACCAAAAGGAGTATGTGTTTGGTTTCAGTCCAGGGTACTCAGATCTTCAAAGAGAGATGAATTAAGACCATCCGACTTGGGATTCGGATGTTCTTTAGCCGCCAAAATACCAAGGGACAGTAAGCTGGCAGTAAAAGTTCAGTATAGTTGAGGCCCGGGTGTAGGGCGAACAAATTAATGCAGAAAAACTATGGGGATAAACACTAGAATCTTGCGAAATCGGGGAAAGAAAATGATGGTAGGGGCTCACCACCAGGAAAGCCGGAGGAGACAGTGGGGATGCCCATGACGGAGGAACCCGGGACATTGCGACCATCGTTGGCTGTCATGGCATTGGTGTGGAGAACCCAAGCACGCGGGTCAATGGGGCGTACCGGCTCCTGACGGGAGAGAGTAAAGTAGCCCTTGGGATTGGGATCCCAACATTTGGCTACTACGAGGGTAATTGGGCTACATGAAAAAAAAACAGTATGCCTGTCAGTCCAGTGTCAACAAAGTTCGAAACTCTTCAAGTACTCCTTAGGGCAGCAGTTTGATCGTCGCTTCCAATGAGGTCCACCGTGTGCCTCACAGCATGATGGCGCAGGCACGGTGACTTGAACGTGAATTAGTTCATAGTGATAGTAGATTTAAGCAGCACTTAGCGCAGAATCTTTTCGTCTCCCACATCGGCCCGGCGTCAAAACATAGTCCAGAAGACTGGGGACAGGAGATAGCACATGTGGCTAGCGCAGCGGGAATTCGCATCTACGCGTTCCGTCACTCACCATTCATGTGCAAAATTTGCTGAGTGCATATTCCAAACAAAACCTGCTGTTCCCTAATCTGGCCCCGTGTTGATAAAACGCCTCTATCAAGTGGTCTTTTTAGAGGGCATCTAGGTAGAGAAGGCAATGACAGCATCGACGGTATGTGCGAAAACGGCCCAGATTTAGATACGAAATAAACAAGAAGAAACAATTAAACCAGGTCATTTTACATCTAGGGCCATTGAGCAGACTCTTTATTGTTAGGACCAAACCACATCTGAGGATTAATCTACCCAAGTCCCCTCAGCTTTGTGAACCGTCAGCAGTGTAATACAGCCTTTCACGAGTGATGCTGATTGGCGTTATCCACGGCTGGTTACTCATCAAAGCTGTTTAATATTGAGGGGCCCTGTGGTACGTGTACCGTTTTTTCACGTTTTTAATGCGATGTGCATATAGTTTCCTGAATCATCCGATTTGAAAGCACGAGAGGAGAGAAGTGCAATCCGGTGATTCACAACGAGCTCGTACTAACCTGAGATTTACAGTGACCGGAATGGGACAAAGCCCTAGGGCAATTCGAACACAGCCGTTACCCATCGCTTAGAAGGTTATGAAATATATGATTACCCAATTCAATAAGCCTGGGTGAGTTGAACGCCTAGGACATCTAAAAGTTCGTGGGAAAGGGAGGGGGCGGCGGTAGAGTAAACCGAGCCAACATCGAAGTACGGCTGTTTATGATTTAGCAGATACAACTAGCCAAACAGCAATAAATTACAGATGTGGCCAACAGTCAGACGACAGAAAAAAAAAACAACCTAAAAATACCCCCACACCAACCTTAATCCAAAAATGACTGTAAGACGCTCTCGTTCGTACGCTTCAAGTCAGTTTGCTGCACTCAACAGAGGTGGGGCCTTGGGCAGCAATAAAGAATGACTCAACTGCAAACCGAAGGCGATTCATTGGTATGCAGACCGCACCGAAGGTTGCTGAGAGTCCTAGGAGCCAGGCTGTTCACGTTCGCCCCGGCATTGCACAATATGTGCCAGTGTTCGATATGTTTTGCGCACACATATTAGGCCGATTGTTGAACGAGTTTGGTCGCTGAAGTAGACGCCTAAGGCGTGTAGCTTTGTTTAATTCTTCCCAATGTGAAAGAATGACCGGAAGGGCATATGCAGCTGCAATAGTTTGACTAACAAATGGCGAGACGGACGAGCTGACAGCTTGGGAAAAAAAAAACAGCGAAAAATCTACAGCCACTTGAATCTGATTAGGCACATGTAGGACTATTCAGGAAGAGCCTTTATCGAACTTAAAATATCCGACGGTTGCTCTAATTCAAACTCTAAAAACAAAATGCACACATGCACTTATCGATCGAAAACGCAATGGCGAATCCCGTGAAATGCAAACCAGCGGCTACAAGCGGTGGAAATACGAACTATTGAAGTGGATTATAACAAGGTAAACTTCATGATAAATATGACCGTTGCGTCACACTCCCATTTGAGTTTGGCTTTTGTAGCAGAAAATAAACATTTCGCTATGTTTGCGCGTTTGGAGGCACAAGCTGGACCCCGTTTGAGGAGCACTTTTGACGGTGTCCCATATACGAGCCGGCTGGTAGATGCGCTGGGCCAACAGGGAGGCCAGATCAGGGCACAGCAGGCCTTATTTTGGTTGAGCTCCATAACAAAGGCCCAACATGGGGGGTGTGGTGGAACCATGTAGGTGCAGGCTCCCCGTCGCACCAGCACTCAACAGAGGTGGGGCCTTGGGCAGCAATAAAGAATGACTCAACTGCAAACCGAAGGCGATTCATTGGTATGCAGACCGCACCGAAGGTTGCTGAGAGTCCTAGGAGCCAGGCTGTTCACGTTCGCCCCGGCATTGCACAATATGTGCCAGTGTTCGATATGTTTTGCGCACACATATTAGGCCGATTGTTGAACGAGTTTGGTCGCTGAAGTAGACGCCTAAGGCGTGTAGCTTTGTTTAATTCTTCCCAATGTGAAAGAATGACCGGAAGGGTATATGCAGTTGCAATAGTTTGGACTAACAAATGGCGAGACGGACGAAGGACAGCTTGGAAAAAAAACAGCGAAAAATCTACAGCCACTTGAATCTGATTAGGCACATGTAGGACTATTCAGGAAGAGCCTTTATCGAACTTAAAATATCCGACGGTTGCTCTAATTCAAACCTAAAACAAATGCACACTGCACTTATCGATCGAAAAAACGCAATGGCGAATTCGTGAAATGAACCAGCGGCTACAAGCGGTGGAAATACGAACTATTGAAGTGGATTATAACAAGGTAAACTTTCCATGATAAATATGACCGTTGCGTCAAATTCCCATTTGAGTTTGGCTTTTAAAGTAGAAAATAAACATTTCGCTATGTTTGCGCGTTTGGAGGCACAAGCTGGACCCTGTTTGAGGAAAGCACTTTTGACGGTGTCCCATATACGAGCCGGCTGGTAGATGCGCTGGGCCAACAGGGAGGCCAGATCAGGGCACAGCAGGCCTTATTTTGGTTGAGCTCCATAACAAAGGCCCAACATGGGGGGTGTGGTGGAACATGTAGGTGCAGGCTCCCGTCGCACCAGCACTCCCGCTCCGCCGTATCTGAATGAGGCGTGACGGCACGGTCAGGGGTCTCCGACCGCGCCAGTCATCTGCGCCCGACCCTGTCTCCAGTCTCCGTAACTCTGTCTTGACACTGGACACGGCGTGTGAGGGAAGAGAGGGTGCGATAGCTACAGCGTAAGTCTATCACTTAAAACTAATCCAAGCGCAAGTCACCATCCCTGCACCACTATTCTGCGCAGCACACGGTGGACACCATCGCAATACGAAGGTCTGCGCTGTCAACGCATCTTCCGCGCGCGAATTGGCCTGGTAAGACATCTTCGAACGCAATGCACCAACAATCCGACAATTCCAACTTCTACATCAAATTCTGCCAACCCTCCTTTGGACTCCCACTCCCTCATCCATGGCATCAGTTCTATTACTCCCACCATCATAGAGACCAAATCCCAATACTCATCACCTGTTACCTCCACCGCCGCCGCCGCCGCCACCACCATCAGCGATGGGGGCTCTATCCTAAACTGTCCTCATTGCGACCGCACATTCACCTCACGCATCGGCCTGGTCGGTCACTTGCGAATCTATAATACAAAGACTTGTGAACCAGTGCCTGAAGCACCAACACACAGCAGAGATCGCCGTTTCCACTGTCCTCACTGTCCTTGCGCAGTCACTCATAGCACGGGCCTATTCGGTCACATGCGCATCCATGATAGCGAAATTCACCGTAATGCCAACAACACCGATACCCCATGCACATCCTCCGCTCCTGTCATTCTTACCGTCACTGCCAACCCCACTACCATGAATGAAATCCACCCAGCCTCTACTGATTTCTCCTGCCCACACTGCGCCCGCAACTTCAACTCACCCATCGGCCTGGTCGGTCACCTGCGAATCCATCGCATGGAGGCTGGTGAACCAGTGCCTGGGGCTCCGACATACAGTCGACGCGCCCGCCTTCACTGCCCTCACTGCTCTCGCACATTTACACACCGCATGGGCCTATTAGGACACATGCGCCTCCACGAAAACCTGCGGTAAACCACCGGAGGCTAAGCCACATTAGCGCACACCACCTACACCAATACATAGACAACACCCTCACCATCATCACATACCCGAAAATATCACAGTTTCCTAGAAACCGTGGCTTGGAAGGCTGCCAATATGACGCTTACACCAGACCACGCCGTCGGCTCAGTGTATGTGCTGTGTGTCGAGTGGCTGACCAGTGGACTGGGAGTCAGACGGCGATGGCTGCTCCATATCCCCTGTGTTTGTGAATCCTGGTGTGTGCGTTATGGGGGTCAGGTCGTGCTGTGGCGCGCGAAGACAGGTACGCCGATCCATCAGCCAATGCGCCCACTCCCACATCAGGCAACTGACCGGCTTGGACAGTGTCTGATGGTGGGGGTTGGGGATAGGGTGAGGTCGACAGCTCAGCGCATGTTCCTCACTATAAACAATCTGACGCGCTTAAAAATATTAGGGTGCGCTAAAACCCGTGCCTTGGAAGGTTGCCAACTGACGGGATAACTCGGACCGCGTGGTCAGCCCAATGTGTGTTTTGTGAGGAGTGGCTGACTGGCGGACTGAGAGTCAGGCTGCAATGGCTCCTTCTTAATGTGGTCTTTATGGCACTCCCACTCTGTGGGATCCGAGCCAGGTGTGGTGGTACGCCCAGGGGCGGCTCCGGCCGCGCCAGCCACCTGCGACCTCTCTCATCTCCGGTCTTCTTGCCCGTGTCGTGAGACCGGGCTCAGGTGGGGGAGGAGAAGAGAGTGCGGTAACGTTAACCACCGCGGTTGGAAGGTTGCCAACTGACAATTACACTCAGACCTCGCAGTTAGTCCAATGTGTGTTGTGTGGAGTGGCTGACTGGTGGTCTGAGAGTCAGGCTGCGATGGCTCCTTCTTTACGTGACCTCTGGCTATCTCACACATGTGAGATGTAAGCCGTTCAACCCCCTGTTGTGTGAAATCCTGGTGCTTGTGTTTGGGGGCCAGGTCGTGTACGTAGTACACGTAGACGAGGTCACCAGCAGCTGCGCCCGCTTCCGCATCAGACAACTGACCGGCTCGGACAGTGGTCTGATTGTGGGGGTGGGGGAGAGAGTGAGGTCGAGAGCTCAGCGTATATTCCTCACTATAAACAAGCTGACGCGCTTGAATCTATCACGGTGCGCTAAAAGCCGTTGCTTGGAAGGTTGCCAACTGACAGGATAACTCGGACCGCGTGGTCAGCCCAATTCGTGTTTTGTGTAGAGTGGCTGACTGGCGGACTGATAGTCAAGCTGCAATGTCTCCCTCTTAATGTGGCCTTTATCGCACTCCCACTCCGTGGGATCCGAGCCAGGTGTGGTGGTACGCCCAGGGGTTGCTGCGGTCGCGCCAGTCACCTGCGCCCTCTCCTACCTCCGGTCTTCTTGACTCTGTCTTGACACCGGGCATAGGTGGGGGAGGAGGAGAGAGTGTGGGAGATGCAGCGCAAGTCTAATATCACTTTAAACTTAATCACGCGCAAATTACCGTCCCTGCACCGCCCTTTCGTGGAGCATACGGTGGACATCGTCGGACTACGACGGTCGAACTGTCGTGTGTAGTTCAGAGGTTCTAGGTAGGTGAACGAGTCATTTTCTTGCAGGTTGGAAAATTCTTAGATCACAAAATTTTCTCATGTTAAAAAGTCTGTCCAAAGGATATTTCTGGTATGCCAAACAGGGCAGCGCATTATGCTCTCCTATTTTTTAACTGCCAGCATTGCAGGTTTGATGAGGGGCCATGAAAAAGAATTTGGTCAAACAAGGTTCGTTAGGAGAATGCTTCCACTGGCGATTCCACTTAAGCAGAAGAGTCGTTGATGCAGAAACCTTTCTCTGGTGTAGCCAAAAACAGGTCCAAAGCAGCGAAAAAACTGCCCAAAATGGTACAATCTACGCCTTCCCATCGTGTTCTGCTCTAGTGGAGCGAATAGAACCGAACTGCCACTGATGGACTCTGTCTGACATGGGACCTACTCAGTACGTCCAAAACATATTAGCTGAGAAAGCGAGGGGAGGCGGCTTAGATAACGGAACTGCGGACAACAACTACGAGCAAAGTACGATAGAAAGCCCAGTCTCGCGTTTACGGCCAGAAGCCACCTGGATCCAGTGTGAAGACAGAGGCAAGAGGACTGAAAATGGGATCGGGTGCAGTAATTGACAAAGTTAAAAAGCCCCTCGACACGTGCTACACGAACCTAGTCCGCGCACGATGAACCACGTTTTCACAGACCCAAAGGGGCGGTTCGTATCCCATGTGAGTCGCAGTGTCACAGATAATAACTCAACCAAATAGATAGTCTCACTCTTAATGATAATCACACTTAATGACAGTCCTCTGGAATTCAGTTGCATTTGCTCGAAGTCAAACATGGATAACTACACCTACTGTGTTCACAGATAAAAGACGTGAGGGAAATAAGGTGGGGGAGCGCTGTAGGGGACAACGGCTTACCCGGGTTTTTGGACCTGCTCTCGCAGTACCCGCACAGCATCATCGTTGCTCATGTCCTCGAAGGAGATACCATTGACCTCAAGCAGCATATCCCCAGGCTCAATGCGGCCGTCCTGGGCAACTGCGCCACCACGCATGATTGAACCCACATAGATACCCCCATCACCAGCCCGGTTCGACTGGCCGACAATGGAGATACCCAGGAAGTTCACCGTGTCCATGTTAAGCGTCACGGTGACTATATTCAGGGACATGGTGGAATCAGTCATGCTGCTGTAGGAGGAGGCCTGAAGATCGGGGGTAGATCAGAATACAACGACAAAATTTTTAGTTCTGAGGATAAATTTATGAACTTGGCGGTGATAAGGTTGTATAATTGCATGCTTTTAGTTGGCTCCAATAAACACCCTACCTCATACGCGCTAGCATGCAGTCAAGTCGACTGATCTCAGCACGGAAACACGAGCGTCCATGCTTTCGGGGCTGCAACGCAAACCGCTTTAAGGCTGCAATTCACACGTAAAAGCAGCTGGCGTCATAGACTCTATCTTGGGTATAACGTAATGTCGTCAACACACGCCCTGAACTCGCCCTCGGTCACTGCAAATAAAGACTGCAGTTCAAGGTTCTGTATAGAATGGAGCCCTCATTTTGCTGCTCTCCGTCCTCGCCTTTCCTAGCCTTGGTCCGATAACCGTGGTGGTTAAGGTACACACACCAATTCACTGCTATCATGTAAAAGTGTAGCTCGATCATACCACATAACTACTGGAAATAATATTACAGTAAGCAAAGTCTGCAAGGGCGAACTAGTAACCTTGGGTGACAGCAGGTAATGTGTAGTTTTTTGAGAGGAGCCATGGAGGGTGAGACAGAGGACTACAAGGGGTAACTGCTCCAGTAGCTATTAAAAATAAAAAGCGTTTAGGTAATAAGCTCCATTATTGCTCTCCCAGTACTCGAATACTTGTTCATTGTTCGGCACTCGGTTTGGCGTTCGACAAGGTTGTGCCCTTGCACCAATACCACTTCACTACCCCAGTGAATGGATTATCAAAAAGGCTGAAAACTGTTTCGACAGTGCCCAAGTTCCATCAGGACGCCGAATGACCAACTTTAGCTACGCTGCTGATATCTTGCTACCGGTGTGGTGTGTTAAAGTGGTGGTGGCATCAGTCAGCCCATCCATTAACAATGTGAGAGCAAAAGTATCTTCCCGTCGAGTGTCCAAAGCCTTTATCTGCGGCATAAGTGAAGCTGAACCGATCAGAGATGATCGCAATTTTATGAAGTAAAAGAAGTGGGGCTAATTGGGCCTAAAATACTTGTACGCGTTACGGTTACGATCAGACCTGATCTAGTCTGGGCCTCCAATGGCTATAATCAATAGCTAAAAACTGTAGACAGATTAAAGGAGGCTCACAAGACAACACAAAGTATCGTTAGATGACTAGGCAGATAAGGGCAAAAGCCATGTGCGACCATAATAAGCACTAGCACAAATACACGAAAAGCGGGTACTGAGTTGGAGGATGGTGTGGTTTGAAAACCAGCCGAAGGCACAATGGAAGTTAGAGGAATAAAATTTGATGATAAATAAGATTTAGCTAAATTTCGGTCTTACGTCCTCGCTGACACGACTGATGGGAAGAAGGCGTCGCCGGCGACGCTGACGTCGACGCTGGCCATAGCGCGCGGAGGACATCGTCGTACCGGTAGCCGTAGAGAATCTAATTGGGCGATAGGTGAGATAAGTTTTTTGGTGTATCAGAGCTGGAGTGAAGGGGTTTTCTGCGCAATCTTCTGAATGCCAAGATTAATTGTATCATCAATTGACACAGTAAGCATGTTTGACCGTGAGTTTGAAATTTGCTTGTCGGGTTTCTTCTGATCGAACTCTGAATTTTCCGACTGCTTAACTGTATTATTAGGTCTGCAGCTCACACGTTTCACATGCGAAAGGGATGCAGTGTGTCAACATGGCTGTTGCCTATAATAGGCTCAAGGGTCTGGATGAACTGCAGACAACCTAATTTGCTGTTTTATACGACAGTCAAGATTATCAGGTAAATGAATCCAGTGAGTTAGATTAACGAAACTGATACAGGCATGGCAAAGGGAATGTTAATTCCATGGTCAGTGTTGTGGAGATCAGAAGGATAGTATTGTGAAGTGTAAAATGTGACATACAATTATTTCAGCAACCGCGAACAAAAATACGTGACTTGAGGCATAATTCTCGCATATATTTATGCAACGTTTTGTTTTAACATGGACTCAGACAGTTGTCTCACGAAAGGCGGTATGATTTTGTCCCTCACAAAAACAGAGAATGTACAGTTTGCTCCTTCGCAGAATTTATCCCTTTTAACAATGGAAGAATGCAATCCAGCCCGCCTCTATACTGAAGAACAGTTTTATGGTTACGGTTTCGAACTATAAACACGAAAAACAACAAAAAAACAAATTTCATGCAAAAGAAATATATGAAGAAAGCGAGATTGGAAATATGCATTGAAATAAAGAAAGCGTTCGAAGTCGTCAACCAGCCATTGTCGCCGTCAATGCAAGTGAATTAACAATCGGTGCTGCAGGTATCAAACTTTCGCAGAAGATACGCAAACCATGAGATTGGACGGAGCAGCAAGTTAAAAACTCTACAGTTTAGCAACTTGTAAGGAATTTAACAGCCATGATAAGGCAAGTAGGAAGTGAGGTGAAGACGAACAGACAACAGAGACATTGGTTACATCGCCAAATCAAAGCTAATTTGTCTTATATGACTGTATCAATATTCATATTTGAGACGTGAAGGATGCAGACGATGTCCATCGGATAGCAGGGCAATTTAAATCCAAGCGATATCTACATTAGGGTTACTCACCGGCTAGACTCGTCCTCGGAGTCAAAGAAGCTGGTGGATTCGAGATCCGAGCTTAGCATAGATGAGGAAGTGTCGTAAATTCCTTGACTTCGTTGCCCATACTTGCCCAATCGTGAACCTAAAATGTGCACGGTGCTCTGAGTGAAATCAACGAACAGCCAATTAATAAAATTTCAAACAAGCGACACCTTCCAATTCTTAGCACGTAAATGTCACTTTCAATGTGTCTGACAAGCCCAGCGAAAGAGCTTACCATGCTTATAATCCTGAAAGTTCCTGAGGGGAGGGAGATGATCCGCGCTGCACATGGAATCAGTTTCAGCGCAGGTATCACAGTCTTCACGTGTATCTCTGTTGCCCAGAGTGCTTTTTTTGACCATGGCATTGCCATTGCTAGGAACACCCTTGGATTCATCGGTGGAAGCCCGAGCAGTTAAACCATGGTCGACAGTTTTGGGTCTGGAAATAAATTTAAAAGTATAAACAATTGCCGTTAAAAATGAATTTTACCAGTTTCCTTAACCACTCCGGCGCTGACCTGGCTGGTGTCGAGGAAGCAAGCAAACAATGGTAGTTAAAGTCCTGTTAGTTAAAATTCGACAGTCTACGCATATGTTCATCAGGTTTTATTTTAGTTAAAGCTATTTAGCGTCCTGAAGTCAACTAAACACGCGAGAGCTTCGTGAAAATTACAGTATTATGGTGAAAATATGAACGCTAGAAATGGAATGCAAAGAACCATGAAGTAATCCAATCAGAAAATTTACGGTCATAATGACGGTACCGTCATGAAAACATGCACATCTAATAACTTCAGCGCTTACTAAGCGCCATGAATGAGAGCCGCAGAAGATTTAGCATACACCTAAGTACGCCCAAGAAAATTGTTAAAAGTGCAGAAAGGGTAAGAAGCTGCAGACAGACCCTAATATGGCCTTTGTGTGATGCGCAGCATCCCCGGCACCTCCAGATTGATTGTCAGATTTGGTGCTGCTGTCCGCCGAGACCAACTAGAAGGATCAAAAAAGTTGTGACTATACTCGCGTAAACGCTGATTTAAATATTTCAGGAGGCTCAAGACCAGAAAATGGGTTATTTGTCCACGAAGTTTTCGTCATCTTCAATGCGTAGTCCGTAAGAGCATCAGTAAAGTACGATATAACTCACCTGGGCAATAAACATTTAACGTTACAAATCGCCTTTAGCCTAAATTTTATGGAAATGCAGCCAATGAATAACAACGAATGCCAGTACTGTCATTGCACAAAGAATACGCCTAAAATTATGGACTTAACAAAATGAAAACACTGCTTTGTTCCCACTTAAAATATGATACATTATATCACTAAATCAGGTGATTTCACCCGGATTAGTGAAGGTGTCTGCAACTATACGTATAGTTGCAGACACTTTCACTAATCCGGGTGAAATCCCCCGAGTTAGTGACAATCAGTCCGTCAATGTTCACTTTTAATATGCAATCCAAGTTAAGCCCGCAATTTGCTACAATTGGATATGTGCTGCAAAGCTATATCTAAACAACCAAGCGTCTAGGACCCTGATGGTGCAGAACTAACACGTACAAAAATCAGCGTATGCACTTACCCAGGCGATGACCTTGCCATTAAAACATGGAAGATGAGCAGAATCTTCTGTTATTTCTTCCTTTACAACACTATAAGGAACAAAATGTAGTGCTACGCCACGAATACCCAAAATCGGCGTCAACGGATTTAAAAAAGAATTTGTAGCTCGGCCTGTTCAAGGCAGTTTTAAAGTCCCCAAGAGTAACTTTGTCAGACGGGGCAGATATTTTAACAAGATATGGTGTGTCCTCGTCGTCTATATGATAAATAATTTTGGTATCTTCCATATTTCATGACAAATTAATAAAAATTATTCCACAGAGCATTGGAAGCCCGAAAGAATTCCAAACTGCCGCTTTTCCATGTACGATTGTAAAAGCGCAGCAAAAGCACTGGGAATGTGAAGGATTGCATCATTTTATTTCAAAGATCTAAATGTTTTTTTTGTTTATTCTGTCTTAAAAATATTTGAGCAGATTTTTTTAGACTTTAAAGTATGTCGGTGATTGCAGACAATATGAGAATAGGATTTAAATTTGAGCCAGCGTCGCCGAACCACAGCGTCCCACCACTCAGACACGAGGCCTGAGCTAGTGAAATTTTTCTTTAGGTAGTTCGCTTACGAAAGATCTTTCCTTTACATTCAAATGTTTAATCTCCTCTGTGGGCTCACCGGGATGCTTATAGGACGCTTGTTTTGGGGATAACTATAAATTTTTTAAGAGAATATAGGAAATACTTAGTGCTTCAAATGCTGAAGTTGTTTAAAACGCAGTTGCTTCAATTATTGACGTTCAAATCCAGAAATTAACCAAGTACTGACCGGGCTACTGTGCGTGGTGACAATTAGTCAAAAAAATTGAATGCGCATGCCTTTTCATTCAAATGCTCAAACTTTTCACTCCAGGTAATACATATTTCCCAGTTTCACACATTGCCAGCTGAATATCCTTATTACAGTAGATCTCCCTAGGAGAACGTTGGTATGCACGAATATACTGGAGCTATCAGTATACCTGATCGTTTTTTCCTAAAGTAAGATAGTTCTGGTGTGTTTCCGGAAACAGTGTTGTTTTTATAACTGAAGTTTAAACGCTGTCAGTAACACATCTGCGGATAATAATTATAATAATAACACGTGTAGCCAGTGCCACTGTATAGGAACTGTCGCAATACGTATAGAGTATGCATTGAATTCGTATTAAAGTTAACCTTTTAATAGCATTTTCAGTTCAGTTTAGTTTATTTTGGGATGTAGGCTAATGACTTAAAACTCCTTATTATTCACACTAAATCAGAAGATTATGCGACAGCTTAATACATTATTCAGTATAATTCAGTTTATATAAGGGAGAAAGGCAGAGCCTTTTAAAACCCTATGTACAGATAGACGCTGGCAAAATAAGCAAATGTTACATGGCGATAGTCGTTTTAGTATATCGATCATTGCTGTCGACTAAGTATATGTCCTTCAAGTAACAATTCATCAAGTCTTCTTTTAAACATTTCAACGCTTTCAGCGTGAACAACCGAAGTTGGCAGTTTGTTCCATTCTTCAATCACCCGTTGGGAAAAGAAGTTGGCCCGCACTTCAAGTTTGGCGTGTTTTCTTTACAGTTTGTATTGGTGAACTCGGAGACTTGTCATGTTCGGCCATCTGAAGAGCACAATCAACTCCTCTGACCAGTTTGAAGACTAAGATCATATCTCCTCTTTATTGCCTATAAGAGACAGGAAAAATTTTAAGTCTTTCTAGTCGGCCCTCATAGGGTAGGCATTCCAATCCGCTGACTAGTTTAGTCGCCCTCCGTTGAACTTTTTCCAGCAGAGCGTAGTCATGTTTCTTCCAAGGGCACCACGCCTTAACGCATTATTCCGACCCTGGCCGGATAAATGTTCCAAACACCGCCCAAAAAGCTCTCAGTCAAATTTAACGAAGGATCTCCTGATTGCGCCTAAGATACACATAGCTTTCTTTGCAATATTCGCACAGTGCGACGAGGTTTGAGAGTCGGTGTTATCCATATACCCACGTCCTTTAGAATATTTACCTCCTGGAGTTGGTAACCACTGATAAGGTACTGATATTCAAAACTTATCATCCTTCTGGAACTAGACCGCAATCGGATTATTCGGTATTTGTTAAAATTAAGGTTCAGCAGCCACTCATCACACCATGTTTGCAAGCGATCTAAGTTTTGTTGTAATTTTCGCGCATCCTCCGGTTTTTCAATCGAGTTACATAACTTCAGATCGTCAGCGAACATTACCTTCTCGCATGTCAGACAGCCAAGGCAGTCGTTCACGTATATCAGAAAAAAATCGGACCCAGAACGCTGCCCTGCGGAACTCCACTGTGAACGGTTTCCCAGTGAGACTTGGCGTCTCCAATACAAACACGCTAGTGCCTGCCTGCGAGAAAGTCGGACAACCATTTGAGTAGGTTGCCAGTCACACCAATTTCACGCAGCTTAAATATCAGACGTCTATGTGGAACCCTGTCAAAAGCTTTGCTAAAGTCAATGTAGACCGCATCGAATGACAAACCCATTTCTAAGGATTTTGTCCAACTTGCCATGGATGAGAGCAGGTTTTTGAGGCAGGATCGACCACTTCGAAATCCATGTTGTTATTAATTAAGCAAGTTTTTCTCTTCAAGATGCCTCATCAGTTCCGTTTTGATTATCTTCTCCATTATTTTGCAACAGATACTTGTGAGGCTGACTGGTCGGAAACTGTTTGGTGATGTCCTCTCTCCTCCTTTATAGATTGGGGTTATATTGGTTATCTTCCACTCGGTAGGCAGAGCCCCGCCTTCATCGAACTTTCAAATATCTTGGAGAGCGGAGAGGCCAGCTGGTCTGTGAGTTCATTGAGAACTTTTGCGGATATACCATCTGGGCCAGGTAATTTAGTGGGCTGTAGCTGTTTCGGAGTTTTTCTTACTGTGTCCATTGGGAACGTTACCGTGCTTATTTTGTTTGTAGATGTGGCAATATTGTAGTGTTCTTCCTCATCAAAAGGTGGTTCATCTGTATACACGGACATAAAGAAACTGGATAAGAGGCTAATCTTATCAGAGTTATCAGTTAACCTTCTTTCCCGATAGTCTTTTAGACAAGGAATGGAGTCCCGATTTCGTTTTGCCTTATTTACGTAAGCAAAAACCTTTTCGAATTTCTTGGTATGCCTTTGACTTTTTCTGACTCAAAGCCTGGTCTTCCTTTTCTCAGAAGATTCCGACACCGACTTCGCTGTTTCTTAAAAGCGAAAAAAATGTTCGCGTTGTTCATATCTGGCATATGTTCTCCACAGTCTTCTTTTTCTTTTAGAGATTTCTTTTTATTTCCGAAGTCACCCACTCGGGTCGGGAGACGCATGATCGCCTTTTAAGTGGGCAGAATTTCTCTACCAACTGCTGAATAAATTTTCTAATGAAGAACCAGGCAGCATTTGGGTCAGGTACATGTGCAGGGCTCCAGTCTATTCCATTCAGTAATTCTTTCATTTTGGGATAATCCCCTTTCCATACCTTTCTCGCCCTAACTGCACGACGTTTGGGTACAGAAAAATGACTGTACTCCCAAGCAAGAACACAATGATCACTTTGTCCAAGCGGCACGTAAGAACTTAATGCAAGGATGCAATTTTCGTCTCTACTTATGATAAGATCCAAACAGCTTGACTGCCGCCCATTTCGGAACCACGTCTCCATCGTCACATGTTGGGTAAGAAACTCGTCATTTACCAACTGAAGTAATTTCTGTTCGAATATATTTGCGATCGCAAGCAGTACATTGACACCCAATCGATATCGGGAGCGTTGAAATCTCCAAGTATTAATAAGTGTTTGCTACGGCAGATTTGCTTTACCTCTGTGATGAGTGCTTTGTCCGTGTCAGTTCACTGTCCTGGGGTTCGATATACCACGGCAATATGGAGGTTTGGTTGGTTTGGGACTTTCAGTTTTCAACAAAGTATTTCGCAAGACGAGTTCCTATTGGTTGAGGGCCCATCCGGAATGAAGTCAATGCCTTCTCGTATGAACATTGCGATTCCACCACCCCTACGTCCGTTTCTATTCATGCGGATAAGCTGAAATCCGTCCATCCTGACTTATGTGTCAGCGATTTGTTCATTTAACCATGTTTCAGTTAGAGCTATGAAGTCAGGTTGTAAATGGTCCACGACCAGTTTGATTTCATCCATTTTGTTCAATAGACTCTGCACATTTGTGTACATCGTTTTAAGCTTTTTTTTCCCCGATTTCTGGAGATTTTTGGTTCTTTCTTCCACATAGCAATTATTGCTGGATATTTCACAAGATACATCCAGTCTCCTGTCTGAGTTCAAATCTTTTGGCATTTGGTAGGGCTTTTGACCGGCGTGGTTGCCGTCAATTTTACTGGATGTTCCCATAAAAACGAGCGCACCGTTTTGACGATTTTTTGTCTACAATTTTCATGTTTTGTTCCCCCTCGTATTGACGTCTTTTCAATGCTGATACCAATGTCCTCATTTTCATCCGATCAATGGGAGAGTAATGCGGCTGAAAAAAAACTCCACGATGATTCTTTCGCAGTCAGGACTTTCGAGAGATCAATAGATCTACCTGCTGTTTGCTCTCCAAGACGACTTTTAACGGTCATGGTCGAACTTCATGCGTTTAATTTCTAACGAGAGGCCCCAATCGAAAGATCTTATTGAATTCAAATATCACACCAGTTTTTTGCGTATCATTCAATAAATTTTGGAAATGTCAGCAGATCCTGTTTTTACCCTTTCTTTTGGCGTTTCCTTAGTAGCCTCGGAGACTCCCTGAACTACCAGACAAAATGATCTGTCAGGGAAAATACTCGGTTCTGCATCCTGCTTTCTTTTAGTGATTGAAGGTTGAATCATGCCCTTTGTTACAGTCTTTAATACTGTGTCCAAATTGGTCTTCATCGGTGAGCCTGCTGGTTGATTTGCAGACATCTCTATGGATCTTTCAAACAGCGTGAGTTATTCTGTCACTGCAATTGCTCGAATAGCACCCGGGAAACCTGAATTTGAGTTTGTCGCATCCAGGTCTGTCGATAAGTCGCAGGTCACTTTTCCGCCATTACTTTGCTGGCTACCATACCCTGCTCCATTGTAGTTCGATGGACATTTATAGAGCATGCTGCTGTCACGCGTCCGTGGCATAAGAGATACCTTACGATTACTGTTTTTCGACTTTTCAGAGATCGTCGGTCGCTGATTTACTTTTGTGCAGTCGGATTCTATGTTCACCAGATTTCCCGAACCTGGGGAAATGCTAGACATAATTTCCTCCTTGCTCTTATTTTCTTTCTGGTCATCTGTAGTTCAACTGACTCAGAGGATTTTTCTAATGACTTCGTACTTTTTCTCTTTTTGTTTCGCTCAATGTTGTGTCTATTGACCTCTACCATTTCCTTGCGATGATTATGGTCTAGCTTGCTGATATTTTTTTGCTCATTTGCATCGTGTTTCGGCGAGTTAATTTTGCTATGTTTGATGAGGACTGCTATTATTTCCGATAGGAGATCGAGATCTCCTTCTTATTTCAAAACTCTGGTGGTGAGTCCTCGGCATCCATCACAGTGTGCCAGCCCTTCACTGTTTACCTTAGTTTTTGTTATTTTCAGTAGTGCACTGCTTTCTTTAATATTGCTGATTGGTGGTTTTTCTCGGTCTGCTGAGAGTGACTTGAGTATTTCTGGTAAGTTTTTGTCACATGAAATCGAAAACGGTTTACAAAGGTAGGAGATATCATTATTTTTGGAGGATATACTATTTTTGTAAGCTGGCTTCCCGGGCATGGCCGAGCGGTCAAGAACATCGGTCGCTAATCTACAGGTTGGTGTTTCGAATCCTGGCCGAAGCGGTGAATAATTTTCTCGCGTGGTTTTGTCGTGAACATTTGCGTTTCTCATGCCAGCAAGATCTCTACGAGGTTAAAGAAGGTTTAGTTTCAAATACACGCAGAATAAGCTTCACCCAGTTCACTACTTTTTGCGCTTAGATGGGCACTTGGTCCGCTTGTTGCTGCTGCATGTGTCTGTCAAGTCGTTGTTTTAAGGTCTCTAGAGACGTGGATATTATAGTTGCCTCGGTTAGGTTATTCTTTCGTTTCAAGATGCGAGTAGAGAAAAAAGACTTTCTCATATCCTATATTCTTTGGAGCACACGTAGTTTGAAGGGCTGTCTATGGAGGTTACTTGTACTGGCGAGATGGAGGAAGACCTCACAAATGAGAGTGCAGTTCAAACCGCCTATGATATGAAAGTTTGTTTTAAATCTCCGCTCATCCGCCTTAAGTTCAGAGGATAGAGTTTGAGGTTATATAGGCCTATCTTGCATGGCAGTGTACCTCGACCTATTGGTAATTTGTAATCCTGCTGCATCCACGGTTTCCAAGACTGGATTGCATGTTCAAGTTGCGGCCTTAAAAATGTACCGAAAAATTAGGAGAAATATTCTTCATTGAAAATGTACTTGCCCGCTTGAAGGCGTACAATGTTAAATTTGCGACTTTCGTCCCCTTACAACATTGTGTCACAGGCCTTAGTGTGTCTGTCATTCAAACAGCGAAATCTTTCTGATTTTCTTGCTTCTCGGAGTTGCATTCTGTTCAAAAAAGTAGGGCCACGTATCACGCACCTGACTTCAACTTCCCAGGTGCAGCATTACGCATTCGTTCGTTTTGAAGGAGAGAAGCCATCTGCATGACAATTCGTCCAATAAAGAACTATGTTGAAGTTGGTTTCGTCGGTATAATTGTCAATGACATTCAAAATTTTTATATCGTCCGTAAACATAGCGCCATCACAGTCCAATTCCGGTACACAATCATTAATGAGAAAGATAAATGTAGGTGGTCTGAGGATTTAACCTTGTGGAACTGCACTCTCTATGACCGGGCACCACGACAGTAGTTACCCTATACAGATAACTTGGAAACGGCCGATGAGGAAATTCTCGATCCATTTGGTGCTTTGCCTCTGATGTCCTTCACTCCCTAATTTTCTAGAATAGATAGATAGATAGGTATTTTTATTTGAGTATCCGGAATGGCACTGTCATTAGAAAAATAATAAAACTAATGCGCAATCGCGTACATTTATGAACTTATTAAATGTGGGTTAGCCTCTGGGCGATGTCAAATGACGTGAATCAGTAAGATAAAAAAAGAGCAGACAGTGAAAAATACTCTTTTGGAATTTCATGGATAAGGTATATTTTGAATGGGATTTGTGGGTTTTAAGGAGAAAAAAACTTCATCGTGGAAGAAAAATATAGACGTGAGGCCGGACCTTCGTGCGGCTAAAGTCCTATGGGCGTTCAGAATGCTCCTTGCCGTGGGAGAAATCATGTAACAACAGGAGCTACTTTGCACCAACATTTCACTGTAGGTGTATCGTGATACTATGGACTATTTATAGAATTCAGTATCAGTATATTTGAGAGAGATATAGGTGATTCACCTTTGAATTCCCTATTTGAACATGCGAATTGTGGTTTCAAAAAATAGTATCTCGATATGTTGGCGAGGCCAACATAGTGGAACATAGTTGAAAAAGAGCAGAAAATGAAAAAAAATTCCCGATGGTATTTAGGAGAAAAAAACTGTCGCCCTTGGGGGGTTCAACAGTGGCATTGTGGAGGTCACATGAATCAGCCGGATGCTCCCTTGCGGATTGCAGAGTCCGTTGAGGGATTTCAAAGGCGGAAACATATGCCCAGGTGATCCTCGGTCCATTGCAGTTCGAAACAAAGGAGAACGTTCATACACCTCATGGACGACGGCCGCCAGGTCCAGCTGATGCGAAGACTCACGGTGTCACCAAGGTGTGCAAATAATTAAGCAGCGAAGACCTCGAGGACCCCAACATGGGAATTATGGGAGAGTGCATGACCTCAAACGAAAATAACAAACAAATAAATCTTACTCAAATATAGCTAGTTGTATCATGAATACCTTATTTGCTGACGCCACTCTTGCAGCTTTCACTTAGGGTTGTAGCTCGCACCAATATATCCATCTAACTTCCGCTTAAAAACCTCCAAGGAGTCTGACATAACAACATCCAGAGGAAGACTATTTAAGCTTCGATTAATCTTTTGGAGAAGTACTTCGGAGTGTCTAGTCTTTCTCCAGTCACACGTAATTTGAGAGGATGACCTCTCAAGGTCGTTGTTGTTGCTAACCCGAAGAAATCACCTGGGACCAGACAACAGTCCTGGACGCGTAGTATGCGGAATGTTAGTATCAGGTCTCCCAAAGGCTGTCTCTGGCGCAAGGGAAAGAGTTTGAGATTCAACAGCCGTGTTTCATAAGGCTGTGAGCCATGTCCAAGGACAAGTTTTGTTGCTCGCCTTTGAGCCTTTTCGATGATGTTGATGTCCTTCGCCTCCCAGGGTCTCCAAGCTTGGATAACGGACTCCAACTGTGGACGCACGAATGTTCCGAAGACTTTAGCGAAGCATTCGGTAGTGAAGGCTGCAAAAACTCGTTTAACGAGGTACAGAATCGACATGGCTGACTTCGCTACCTTTGCGCAATTTAGGGAGGGTTTAAGTGAGCGCGTGATCCAGACTCCCAGGTCCTTTTGGGCATCCACTTTTTTTTTCAATGGAAGATAATGGATAATGGATGTTTTCCGTGCATCAGCGATGAATGCATTTGAAAGATAAACTGACAACGCATAACTAAGTAATCGAGGAAAGCTTGTCATTTTCTTTAAGATCGAGTTTGGAATACCGTCAGATTCCGAAGAGTGTGAGCCATTTAGACGACTTACTTGTTTCCGAATTATCTTCAGGGAGAAATCAACTGTATTGGGAGCACTGAGTTAACGTGGATGAAACGGTAGAACAAGTTCAGATTCCATGGTAAGATGTCTTGCAAAGAATGCGCTAGAAAATTCTACCTGGCCAGTGTTGTTGACGACGAAACCTTTTCTTCATTTAGCAATGGGAGAAATTCATGAACATGCTTAGAAGAGAACCAACGACGGAACCGTTGTGCGGTGGATTTCATAATGTTAAGAGCACTGCGTGCTTGCGATTCTCTCGCACGGTGGCGTTCAAGGCGCATCTTAGAGGCTAATTCAAAAATCTCCCTAATCATTAGATGTACGGATAAATAGTTAGAAGATCGATATTTCAACTGCCTCCTCAATTTCTTTAGTCGATGAAAAAAGGGAGACACGATGGAATCGGAAGTGTATGGCTCGCAAATTCTGTTTGAACCAAATTCCGGGATGCTATCGGAAACAGCCGACATGACGTCACAAAGACCTGCTTCATCACTTATCATCATGCCAATCCAGTGATCCAGGAAATTTGTTAATATAGTTTTTATCTGCGAAGTTGAAAGCCATATTAGTAACGACTGCGCTAGTCTTTTTTAAAGAGACATGCGGAAGGTAACATAGAATTAATACATGGTAACTTTGGAAGAGATCCCGCTTGAAGTCAACGATGGAGGGTTCAATGTCACTTGTAAAAATCAGATCTAGGATATGATTTTCTCTTATTGGATAGCAACCCAGCTGACACCATTCGGAAAATTTAATGATATCTAGGTCAGACCAAAAGCTAGGCGAACAGAAGGTTGAAAGTCAATCAATTTCGGGAAAATTAAAATCTCTAGGGATTATTTTAATGTCACAAGCAGACTCCGAATACAATGTAGAGATTTCACAAAGTTTTCATAATCAATCGATGCCAAGTTATGAGGATTGTAGATTCATCCAAGTATGGCCTTTCTTTTGGGCGAGGGAAGCAATGAACTGGCAGAGAATTTAGATCATGTGGAAAGTGCTTTTAAGAAGCTTTAATATAGAGAAGGCAACCACCGCCTCGCCCACGAATGGGAACTTGACGGTTGAGGTCTTACTCGTCTATGATAAGCGAAGGTTTAAAAATTAGAGAGTGAGTCCAAAATTCGGTCGCGCGTGTAATATCGGGTGTCAGCTCGAAAGCAGTGGCTCTAAGTTGAGACATCTTATTTATAACAGATCTAGCAATTAGTAATATGATATCTTCTGTATTTCAAATATCGGAACTATAACTAGCGTTATTTCGAAGAAACATTTGGAGGCGGGTGATGAAATTGTAAACATCCCCGGGGGAATCTTCGCCCGTATCCTTCTCAATCGTCTGAACGGTCATCTAGAGCAGGGCCTGCTCCCGGAAGGCCAATGTGGCTTCCGCCGACATCTCGGAACAACCGATATGATCTTTTTCACCCGCCAGCTATAAGAGAAGTGCCAGGAGATGTGAACTCACCTTTACACTACCTTCGTTGATCTGACGAAAACCTCTGACACAGTGAATCGCGATGGAATGTGGAATGTCATGCATCGATTCGGCTGTCCTGAGCGGTTCACGTACATGGTGCGTCAGCTTCACGACTGGATGACGGCGCGCGTCACTGACAACGGGACGGTATCCGAAGCATTTGCAATAACCAACGGAGTGAAGCAGGGCTGCGTACTGGCCCCCACCCTCTTCAGTCTCACGTTCTCTGCTAAGCTGATGGACGCCTACCGTGATGATTGCCCTGGGATCCGCATCACTTATAGAAATGACGGACACCTTCTCAAAAGTCGTAGTATGAATGCCACAACGCACGTGTCTACGACTACAGTACATGACTTGCTATTCGCGGACGACTGCGCCCCTTACACCGTGACGGAGGAGGACATGCAAATGAGTATGGACGTCTTCGCTACAGGCTGCGCCGATTTTGTATTAACAATCAGTACAGCCAAAACGGTTGTCATGCACCAGCCATCACCCAGCGCGGAATACAATGCTTTCCGAATCAATGTCAACGGCGCTCAACTCAAAAACGTGGAAACCTTCGCTTATCTAAAAAGCACGCTGTCACGCAACAAGAGGTTGCCCAACGGATCTCCAAAGCCAGTCAGGCCTTTGGCCAACTAAAATCGCCACGGTATTCACTTGAGCACCAAAATAAAGATGTACAAGGCCGTCGTCTTGATGAAACTCCTTTACGAATCGGAGACCTGGACCATCTACTTGAACCAATCCAGGAAGCTCAATCACTTCCATCTTAGCTGCCTCCGCAGAATACTGAAGCTGAGACGGCAAGACAGATCCCGGACACGGAAGTCCTGGAGTGGACCAGAATCCTCAGCATCCACGCCATGCTGAGGCAAGTGCAACTGCGATGGAGCGGCCACCTGGTATGAATGGACGACGAGCGACTACCAAAACGACTTCTCTACGGAGATGTCACTATGGGTGCTCGCCGACAGGGAGGTCAAAAACGACGCTACAAGGACAGATTGAAGAAATCGCTGAAGCAACTACAAGTCAACCCGGCTTCCTCGGAGGACCTCACCCAGGATAGATCGGCATGGAGAAGATACGTGAAGACTGGTTCAGCAATCTATGATGCCAACCGGATCGCCGCCGCCAAGGCCAAAAGAGCGGCACGAATGTCACCAGCGCCTCGGACCAACATCGTCAATGCTCAGGCCCTGCCAACGTGCCCACGCTGTCAAAGCATCTTCCACGCGCGAATCGGCCTGGTTGGACTTCTTCGGACGCAATGCACCAACAATCCGACAATTCCAACCTCTACGTTTAATTTTGCCAACCGTCCTTCAGACTCCCACACCCTCACTCCTGGCATCAATTCCATTACTACCACCATCATAGAGACCACATCCACATACTCACCACCTGTTACACCCACCACTGCAACCACCACTGCCGTCGCCGCCGTCACCGCCACCAGCGATGGGGACTCTCTCCTGAACTGTCCTCAATGTGACCGTTCATTCACCTCACGCATCGGCCTGGTCGATCACTTGCAAATCCATTGTACAGAGACTGGTGAACCAGTGTCTGATGTGCCAACACACAGCAGAGATCGCCACCTCCACTGCCCTCACTATCTTCGCGCATTCACTCATTGCATGGGCCTATTCGGTCTCATGCGCATCCATGACAGCGGAATTCACCACAATGCCAACAACACCGATACCCCATGCACACCCTCTGCTCCTGCCATTCTTACCGCCACTGCCAGCCCCACTACCAGGAATGACATCCTCGCAGCCTCTCCCGTTTTTTCCTGCCCACACTGCGCCCCAAACATCAACTCCCCCATCGGCTTGGTCGATCACCTGCGAATCCATCGCACAAAGGCTCATGAACCAGTGCTAGGGGCTCCAACATAAAGTCGACGCGCCCGCCTCCTCTGACCTCACAGCTCCCGACATTTACACACTGCATGGGCCTATTCTGACACGTGCGCCTCCACAACAATCTGCCATAAACGACCGGAGGCTAAGCCACATCAGCGCACACTACCTACACCAATACATTGATAACACCCTCACAATAATCACCTGAGAAAATCACGGTGTCCTAGAAACCGTGGCTTGGAAGGCTGTTAATCTGACGCTTGCAGCAGACCACGCCGTTGGCCCAGTTTATATGCGGTGTGTGTCTATTGGCTGACCAGTGGACTGGGAGTCAGACGGCGATGACTCCTCCATATCCCCTCAACGGTGCTCAACTCAAAAACGTGGAAACATTCGCTTATCTAGGAAGCACGCTGTCACTCAAAACAAGAATTGATGACGAGGTTGCCCAACGCAACTCGAAAGCCAGTCAGGCCTTCGGCTGGCTGCAGGCCTTCGTGTGGAATCGTCACGGTATTCACCTTAACACCAAACTGAAGATGTACAAGGCCATCATCTTGATGATACTCGTTTACGAATCGGATACCTGGACCGTCTACTTGAACCAAGCCAGGAAGCTTAATCACTTCCAGCGGACCGGAATCCTTAGCATCCACGCCATGCTGAGGCAAGTGCAACTACGATGGAGCGGCCACCTGGTAATAATGGACGACAAGCGACTACTCAAACGACTTTTCTACGGAGATTTCGCTACGGTTACTCGTCAACAGGGAGGTCAAAAACGACGCTACAAGGACAGATTGAAGAAATCGCTGAAGCAACTGCAAATCAACCCGGCGACCTGAGAAAGTCTCGCCCAGGATAGACCGGCATGGAGAAGATCCGTGAAGACTGGTTCAGCAATCTATGATGCCAACCGGATCGCAGCCGCCAAGGCCAAAAGAGCAGCACGAAAGTCACCAGTGCCTCGGACCAACATCGTCGATGCTCAGGCCCTGCCAACGTGCCCGCGCTGTCAACGCATCTTCCGCGCGCGAATCGACCTGGTTGGACTTCTTCGGACGCAATGCACCAACAATCCGACAATTCCAATTTATACGTCAAATTCTGCAAAATCCTTCTTTAGACTCCCCCACCCTCACTCCTGGCATCAATTCCATTACTCCCACCATCATATAGACCACATCCCAATACTCATCGCCTGTTACTCCCACCACCACAACCACCGCCGCCTTTGCTCTCAACCACCACTACCACCACCACCATCAACGATGGGGGCTCTCTCCTAAACTGTCCTCAATGCGACCGTTCATTCACCTCACGCATTGGCCTGGTCGGTCACTTGCGAATCTATCATAAAGAGACTGGTGAACCAGTGCCTAGAGCACCAACACAGCAGAGATCGCCGCCTCCACTGCCCACACTGTTCTCGCGTATTCACTCATTGCATGGGCCTATTCGGTCACATGCGCATCCATGAGAGCGGAATTCACCGCAATTCCGACAACACCAATATACCATGCACACACTTCGATCCTGCCATTTTTACCGCCACTTCAATGAATGATATCCCCCCAGCCTCTAACGATTTCTCCTGCCAACTGTGCCCGCAACTAAAACTCCCACATTGGCCTGGTCGGTCACCTGCGAATCCATCGCACGGAGGCTGGGTAACCAGTGCATGGGGCTCCGACATACATTTGCCACGCCCGCCTCCACTGTCCTCACTGCTCCCGCACGTTTACACACTGCATGGGCCTATTAGAACACATGTGCCTCCACGACAACCTGCGGTAAACCACCGGAGGCTAATCCACATCAGCGCACACTACCTACACCAATACATTGATAACACCCTCACAATAATCACCTGAGAAAATCACGGTGTCCTAGAAACCGTGGCTTGGAAGGCTGTTAATCTGACGCTTGCAGCAGACCACGCCGTCGGCCCAGTTTATATGCGGTGTGTGTCGATTGGCTGACCAGTGAACTGGGAGTCAGACGGCGATGACTCCTCCATATCCCCTGATTAAGTGAATCCTGGTGTGTGCGTTATGGGGGCCAGATCGTGCTGTGGCGCGCGAAGACGGGTACGCCGGCCCGTCAGCCAATGCGCCCACTCACACATCAGACAACTGACCGGCTTGGATGGTGGTCTGATTGTGGGGGTGGGGGAGAGAGTGAGGTCAACAGCTCAGCGCATTTTCCTCTCTATAAACAACCTGACGCGCTTGAAACTATCACGGTGCACTAAAAGCCGTGGCTTGGAAGGTTGCCAACTGACGGGCTAACTCGTACCGTGTGGTCAGTTAAATGTTTGTTTTGTGTGTAGTTGCTGACTGGCAGACTGAAAGTCATGCTGCAATGTCTCCTTTTTAATGTGGCCTTTATGGCACTCCCACTCCATGGGAGGCACATGTGTCCTAATAGGCCCATGTGGTGTGTAAATGTGCGGGAGCAGTTAGGGCAGTGAAGGTGGGCGCGTCGACTGTATGTCGTAGCCCCAGGCACTGGTTCACCAGCCTCCGTGCGATGGATTCGCAGGTGACCGACCAGGTGTGATGGTACGCCCAGGGGCGGCTCCGGCCGCGCCAGGCATCTGCACCCTCTCCCATCTCCGGTCTTCTTGACTCTGTCTTGACACCGGGCTCAGGTTGGGGAGGAGGAGAGAGTGCGGTAGCTGCAGCGCAAGGCTACTATCACTTAAAACTAATTCACGCGCAAGTCACTGTCCCTGCACCACCCTTCCATTGAGCATATGGTGGACCTCGTCGAAAGCGACGGTCGAAATGTCGGATGCTCGCAGGTACTTTGTGCTTTATAACTCTATGGGTGTGCGTTCATAAATTACTTTGCCATGGTTGGCATTTCATATACTCAGTATGTTCTAGCATTTGTATGCAAGATAACCACATTATTATGATGCAGCACGATATGTGAGGAGATAAAGTGTATTTCAATAAATATGGTTATATGCAGTAGATCGTTTTTACGGAAATTTATATGCCGTTCGGAATAAAAAAGATAAACATAAAATGCTCCTATTTTATATGCCACTTTCGTCAAGATCCATTTTTCCAAAAGACACATTTATAGGAAAAAGAAAGGTTTGCCATAACTCTCTTCGGAAAGCTCAAGTTTGGTCGTTTCATCTGAAATAATCAGGAATGTTCAACTATAGATGTGCCAAAATTTTCAGGACGCACTGATTAAGTCAATTGTCAAATGCACGCTCTCCAATCTGAGGGGAGTTAATCCAATAAAATGCAGCAGTCACTTTGATTATGAACTGTTGGTAAATTATGTTTCATGTTCGATTTTGAATCGATGGTGATAATTTCATGCATAGTAATATTTTCATACACTTAATCACACAATGTTTTAATCTTTTTTTGAAAATTTCTTTAAAATGTTACTATTTTGGTACTTTACTGAATGTTAAATGTGCCCTTATATCCTGTATATAGTTTTGTTATACATGCAAAGTAACCATGAAGCGAAAGTATTACGGAATCAAGTAGAGCACCGTGTACAGGCGAATATTGCGTGTAAAGCGGGTGTATTATGCCACGACCGAAGTAGCGGATGGTCCTTTGCAATCTTCGTCGTTGACGCTAAACCCCTCACCAGAACCTGAAATGCCTGAAATTTTTCCCGAATTTTCTACTGGTAGGTTGTTCGGTGATGTTAGTGTGCATTTGAGTGTAGAAACTATTGGGGAACTGAGCATACGATCGAAGTACACGGCCGATGCATCCTCTCGGATTTGCAGGACGTTTGTTTGAAGACTAACATGCTGCTAGCGACTGTTAAAGTTTTGTTGGATATGCCTTGCCATCCAGAGGTTCCGAAGGATCCAAGGACGCTACTGCGTACTCCACGTACTTGCATTAACAAGGTCCTGAAGACATGCAGCTATGTCCACCTTGGACTTGGACGTGGTTTGCTGAATGGTTTGCTGACTGCCGATTAACAGAAATTCCAGAACTGTGTATCCAATTGCACATAGATGGGATGAATTTGTTTAAAGGATCAGGACAATGCCTCTGTCCACTTCTTGCTCGGGTAAATTACCCGGCAGTTGGACAGTCGTTTGTGGTATATGTATTCTCTGGGTTCGGAAAGCAGGAACCACTGGATGATTTTCTGAGAGATTTCGTTGATGAATTGAAAAATATTTTGGAAATCGGTCTGCGGGTCCCACAGACCGGACACTTAATGAATGCTCAATTATTCAATATCATCTGTGACTCACCAGCTCGGTGATGTCATATTGGGCCCATCAATGCCTTGGAGTACGCCAATATGGCCTACGCCGCTGCCATCCTATCAGTAAGGAATTGTTACTAATGTATACATTAGACAAATATGGGAAGAAAATGCAAGTGTTCTTTCAACTTCGATCAAAGAAATACGAAAGGACATGGAATTCCTACGGTAGTATTATTCTCAATGTCGTTAAAATTAACCTAGTAAAAAAAAGTTGATTAAATTGCTGAGCAACAGGCTCGCAATATGGAATGCATAAGTGCACCCTTCAACGACACACTGAAGGAAGTGCGGGCCACGGCTGTCCCCGCCAAGGCAAGCCAGTCCGTCTACCGTCTTTCCTTGTGCACAAAGGAGGCCTACGATGACTTTGTCGGAGGAATGAGTACGGCAGCAGCTTATGCTAATGAGGTGGTTTGGACATTTTTATTTATTAACGTCACAGGTGAATTGTAGATAGAACGACTGTCTCTAGTTGGCAGAATAAATGAAAGCGAGTACGCGCGGAACCTCCTCACGTCCTTAGTTTGACCACCGCTGTGCTTCAGCTTCTGCTGGGGCGGATCAACTGTGAAGTAGTCACTTATTGGCTGCTCCCTTTATGCTGTTTTCGCTGGTAGGTCATACCTTTTCTTTAATGCCTGCAGACGCCATTCGCCTAAATTCTAGGTTCAGCAAGTGTTCTGCTGCTGTTATTCGCAGAACTACTTTTAACTGGTTCCATGCGGCGATAGATAGGTATGGTGGGAGAACTAAACACCGGGAGGCAACTGGGAACGTATAACTAATCCTTTGAATTAATCCAGCATACATATTTAGCTTCTGAAAGGTTCCACGAGTGGTGCAATTGGCACAACACTGTCTTCGTCCGAAGACACTGTAATTATCCCAATGTCTTTATAGATGACAGAGTTCACCTTAAACAATTATCGTGATACGTAACCGCAGATGTAGCGATCAGCCATTGAGGGTTATTTCATTCAGTTTGTAACTTCTACAGGTAAAAACGACACTAGGTAGTGTTTTTAACGACACATTAATCACACAACATGCATTCCCGGCACACAGAGCCATAGTATTCATTTTCATCCAATATTGAATGTTGGAGAGCGGTAAACGGGGCCCCTGAAGTAGTATCTAATTTATCTGGGGTGTATACGTGGCAGTTCGACCGCCAATTTCGACGATGTCCCTCGTATGCTCCACACCAGGTGGTGCAGGGACGGTGACTTGCGCGTGAATTAGTTTTAAGTGATAGTAGCCTCGCGCTGCAGCTACCACACTCTCTTCTCCTCCCCCACCTGAGCCCGGTGTCAAAACAGAGTCAAGAAGACCGGAGATGGGAGAGGGCGCAGGTGGCTGGCGCGGCCGGAGCCGCCCCTGGGCGTGCCACCACACATGGATCGGATCCCACGGAGTTGGAGTGCCTTAAAGGCCACATTAAGAAGGAGCCATTGCAACCTGACTTTCAGACTGCCAGTCAGCCACTCCACACAAAACACACATTGGGCTGACCACGCGGTCCGAGTTATCCCGTCAGTTGGCAACCTTCCAAGCCACGGCTTTTAGCGCACCGTGATAGTTTCAAGCGCGTCAGCTTGTTTATAGTGAGGAAAATACGCTGAGATCTCGACCTCACTCTCTCCCCACTCCTCACTAATCAGACCACTGTCCGAGCCGGTCAGTTGTCTGATACGGAAGCGGGCGCAGCTGCTGGTGACCTCGTCTACGTGTACTTCGTACACGACCTGGCCCTCCAAACACAAGCACCAGGATTTCCCACAACAGGGGGTTGAACTGCTTACATCTCACATGTGTGAGATAGCCAGAGGTCACGTTAAGAAGGAGCCATCGCAGCCTGACTCTCAGACCACCAGTCAGCCACTCCACACAACACACATTGGACTAACTGCGAGGTCTGATTGTAATTATCAGTTGGCGACCTTCCAAACGCGGCGTTAACGTTACCGCACAATCTTCTCCTCCCCCACCTGAGCCCGGTCTCACAACACAGCCAAGAAAACCGGAGATGAGAGAGGTCGCAGTTGGCCGCGCGGCCGGAGCCACCCCTGGGCATACCACCACACCTGGCTCGGATCCCACAGAGTGGGAGTGCCATAAAGACCACATTAAAAAGGAGCCATTGCAGCCTGACTCTCAGTCCGCCAGTCAGCCACTCCTCACAAAACACACATTGGGCTGACCACGTGGTCCGAGTTATCCCGTCAGTTGGCAACCTTCCAAGGCACGGGTTTTAGCGCACCCTGATATTTTTAAGCGCGTCAGATTGTTTATAGTGAGGAACATGCGCTGAGCTGTCGACCTCACTCTATCCCCAACCCCCACCATCAGACACTGTCCAAGCCGGTCAGATGCCTGATGTGGGAGTGGGTGCATTGGCTGATGGATCGGCGTACCCGTCTTTGCACGCCACAGCACGACCTGACCCCCATAACGCACACACCAGGATTCACAAACACAGGGGATATGGAGCAGCCATCGCCGTCTGACTCCCAGTCCACTGGTCAGTCACTCGACGTACAGCACATACACTGGGTCGACGGCGTGATCTGGTGTAAGCGTCATATTGGCAGCCTTTCAAGCCACGGTTTCTAGGAAACCGTGATATTTTCGGGTATGTGATGATGGTGAGGGTGTTGTCTATGTATTGGTGTAGGTGGTGTGCGCTAATGTGGCTTAGCCTCCGGTGGTTTACCGCAGGTTTTCTTGGAGGCGCATGTGTCCTAATAGGCCCATGCGGTGTGTAAATGTGTGGGAGCAGTGAGGGCAGT
Source organism: Schistocephalus solidus (assembly GCA_017591395.1). Classification (NCBI taxonomy): domain Eukaryota; kingdom Metazoa; phylum Platyhelminthes; class Cestoda; order Diphyllobothriidea; family Diphyllobothriidae; genus Schistocephalus; species Schistocephalus solidus. The sequence continues at coordinate 99,521 of WEDG01005706.1, read as the reverse complement.
GAAGGTGGGCGCGTCGACTGTATGTCGGAGCCCCAGGCCCTGGTTCACCAGCCTCCGTGCGATGGATTTGCAGGTGACCGACCAGGCCGATGGGTGAGTTGAATTTGCATGCGCAGTGTGGGCAGGAGAAATCGGTAGAGGCTGGGTGGATGTCATTCATGGTAGTGGGGGTGGCAGAGGTGCTAAGAATGGCAGGAGCGGAGGGTGTGCATGGGTGTATCGATGTTGTCGGCATTGTGGTGAATTCCGCTGTCATGTATGCGCATGGGACAGAATAGGCCCATGCGATGAGTGAATACGCGAGGACAGTGAGGGCAGTGGAGGCGACGATCTCTGCTGTGTGATGGTGCTCCAGGCACTGGCTCACCGATCTCTGCATGATGTATTCGCAAGTGACCTACCAGGCCGATGCGTGAGGTGAATGTGCGGATGGTGTATGCGTACTAGTTAGGGGAAGCACCACACAGATAGCATTTGGCCGCTCCATTTGTCTCCTGTGGCCGTCTCTAACTGGAAACAAACTCCCACCTGTGGCTCCTCGAAGTTGGTTTCTTCCCAGTGGCCACACCCTGGGCAACCGTCATGACCGGCGGGCTAAACCAGGTGAGGGTCTCCGGTGTTGTGTGCGCCTCCACACCCGGTATGTCTGACTCCTGAACTTCCCACCTCCCCCCACTCAAAAAGTCCTACTGTGGGGGGCGACAGCAACCCCATATACAGGCCCAGGCTAACTCCGGTCGCTCTCCCACTAGAACAAAACCGTGACCCATAGTGGAATTCGGCAGCCGTCTGGGATGTCCGAGCAGCCTATTTAGGAACAGCACTGCTTGCCTCCTCGCTGAGGAAGGGGCTATAAAAGGTGCCCTAAACAAAAGGCTGGTTATCAAGTCTTCTGCAGCCGGCCGCGGCTCACGGATCGCAAAATACACGGTCGTAAAACTCAAACCAAACAACAATACCCCCGTCCCCATTCCCCTCGCCATACCCTCCAGGCTGCTCGGGTGATTCCACTCACACTAGCAGCCTGGAATTTTCGTTCCCCTTTAGACAATCCTAGGAGCAACCGGCCGGAACGGAGGACGGCGCTAGTCGCTCGGGAACTGGCGTGCTACACGGTGGATATTGCTGCTCTCATCGAGACCCGATTCTCTGAGCAAGGTCAGCTGGAGGAGGTGGGTGCCGGCTACACCTTCTTCTGAGCGATCGACCTCACTCTATCCCCAACCCCCACCATCAGACGCTGTCCAAGCCGGTCAGTTGCCTGATGTGGGAGTGGGCGCATTGGCTGACGGATCGGCGTACCCGTCTTCGCGCGCCACAGCACGACCTGACCCCCATAACGCACACACCAGGATTCACAAACACAGGGGATATGGAGCAGCCATCGCCGTCTGACTCCCAGTCCACTGGTCAGCCACTCGACACACACAGCACATACACTGAGCCGACGGCGTAATCTGGTGGAAGCGTCAGATTGGCAGACGCGACAGAGCGACGCGACGCTGGTGTTGCCTTTGCCATCCGGATCGACATCGTGGGACGTTTGCTCTGTCTGCCGCAGGGTATCAATAATGGCCTGATGAGCCCCCGCCTGCCTCTTCGGGGAGACAAGTTCACCACCATCATCAGCGCCTACGTTCCCCCAATGACGAGCTCTGATGCGGCGAAAGCCAAATTCTACGAGGATCTGCACGCCCTGCTGGCCACTGTGCCGAAAGAGGAGAACTTCGTTGTCCTTGGCGACTTCAACGCTCGCGTCGGGATGAACCACGCTGCCTGGCAGGGAGTGCTTGGTCGCCACAGTCCCGGTAGCTGTAACGATAACGGCCTCCTTCTTCTGCGCACGCATGCGGAACACCGTCTCCTGCTGACCAACATCTTCTTTTGCCTTCCGATGCGGGAGAAGGCCACGTGGATTCGCCCTCGGTCGCGGTGCTGGCATCTGCTGGACTATGTTCTCGTCCGGAGGCGAGATCGACAGGAAGTGCTGGTAACCAAGGCAATCCGCGATGCCGATGGTTGGACAGATCACCGCCTCTTCATCTCCCAGATGAGGCTCCGACTACAACCCCGACGAAGGCCCCAATGTAAGAGGCCGCCAGGTAAGTTAAATACTCTTTTTTTAAATTTTGCCTGCCCACTGTTTTGATATCAGCAACCAAATAACCGATGAACTGGAGGACCTGCATGCTCCAGATGATAATGCTACCATGGAGACCCGATGGTGTCAACTGCGAAATGTCATCCAGTCCACCGCCCTCGAAGTTTATGGACGCGCACGCCGTCAACACCAGGACTGGTTGAATGACAATGACGCCGACATCAGCAACTTACTCGTGGAGTAGAATGGACTACACAAAGCCTACACGGACCTTCGGACTGACGCCACCAAAGCAGCCTTCTTCAGATGCCGCCGCCTTGTACAGCAAAGGGCTGCGGGAGATGCAGGATGCCTGGATGATCCGAAAGGCTGAAGATATCCAAAGGTATGCGGACCGCAATGAAATGAAAAACTTTTTCAAAGCCATCAAGGCCATCTACGGCCCGTGTACCAAGGGGACCGCACCCCCTGCTCAGCTCTGACGGCACAACACTGCTGACAGAGAAATCCCAAATTCTGAAACGCTGTGCCGAGCACTTTTTAAGTGTCCTTAATTGCTCATCAGCCATCTCCTATGCTGCCATTGACCGGCTCCCTCAAGTGGACACGAACAATGACCTGGATCTGCCGCCTTCCCAACCAGAAACCATCCGGGCCATGCAGCAGATTTTCAGCGGTAAAGCACCGGGATCCGACGTAATCCCACCGGAAGTCTACAAGCACGGTGGGACCCGGCTGATGGCAGAACTCACAACACTCGTCCAGGAGATGTGGCGCCAAGGACACGTTCCTCGGGATTTCAAAGACGCGACCATCGTCCATCTCTAGAAACGGAAGGGGAACCGGCAACTCTGTGATAATCACAGAGGCATCTCGTTGCTCAACATCGCCGGAAAGATCTTCGCTCGTATCCTTCTCAATTGTCTGAACGGTCACCTAGAGCAGGGCCTGCTCCCGGAAAGCCAATGTGGCTTCCGCCGACACCGTGTCACTGACAATGGGACGGTATCTGAAGCATTCGCAGTGACCAGCGGAGTGAAGCAGGGCTGCGTATTGGCTCCCGCCTTGTTCAGTCTCATGTTCTTGGCGATTCTGATGGACGCCTACCGTGATGAACAGGCTGGGATCCGCATCGCCTACAGAACTGACGGGCACCTTCTCAACAGTCGGCATATACAGGCTTCAACGCGCGTGTCTACGACTACAGTCCATGACAGCCCTTAACACCGTGAAGCAGAAGGACATGCAAAGGAGTATAAACCACTTCGCCACTGGCTGCGCCGATTGTGGATTAACAATCAGTACAGCCAAAACGTTTGTCATGCACCAGTCGCCACCCAGCGCGGAATACAATGCTCCCCGAATCAATGTCAACGATGCTCAACTCAAAAACGTGAAAACCTTCGCTTATCTAGGAAGCGCGCTGTCAAACAACACGAGAATCGATGACGAGGTTGCCCAACGCATCTCGAAATCCAGTCAGGCCTTCGGCCGGCTGCAGGCCTCCGTGTGGAATCTCCACGGTATTCATCTGAACACCAAACTGAAGATGTACAAGGCCGTCGTCTTGACGACACTCCTTTACGGAGCAGAGACCTGGACCGTCTACTTGAACCAAGCCAGGAAGCTTAATCACTTCCATCTCAGCTGCCTCCGCAGAATACTGAAGCTGAGATTGCAAGACAGGATCCCTGACACGGAATTCCTGGAGAAGACCGGAATCCTCAGCATCCACGCCATGCTGAGGCACGTGCAACTGCGATGGAGCGGCTACTTGGTATAAATGGATGACGAGCGACTACCAAAAAGACTTCTCTACGGAGATGTCACTACGGGTGCTCCCCGAAAGGGAGGTCAAAAACTACGCTACGATGACATTTTGAAGAAATCTCTGAAGCAACTGAAAATAAACCCGGCGACCTGGAAAGACCTCACCCAGGATAGACAGGAATGGAGAAGATCCGTGAAGACTGGTTCAGCAATCTATGAGGCCAACCGGATCGCTGCCGCCAAGGCCAAAAGAGCGGCACGAAAGTCACCAGCGCCCCGGACCAACATCGTCGATGCCCAGGCCCTGCCAACATGCCCGCGCTGTCAACGCATCTTCCGTGCGCGATTTGGCTGGGCTGGATATCTTCGGACGCAATGCACCAAGAATCCGACAATTCCAATTTCTACTTCAAAATCTGCAAATCCTCCTTCTGACTCCCCCACCCTCACTCCTGGCATCAATTCCATTACTCCCACCATCATAGGGACTGCATCCAAATACTCATCGCCTGTTACCCCCACCACTGCCTTCGCCTTCACTACCACCACGACCACCATCAGCGATGGGGAATCTCTCCTAAACTGTCCTCAATGCGACCGCAAATTCACCTCACGCATCGGCCTGGTCGGTCACTTGCGAATACACCGTACAGAGACTGGTGAAAATGTGCGTGTAGCGCTTACACACAGCAGAGCTCATCGGCTCCACTGTCGTCACTGTCCTCGCGCATTCACTCATCGCATGGGCCTATTTGGTCACATGCGCATCCATGACAGCGGAATTCACCGCAATGCCGACAACACCGATGCATCAGCTCCTGCCATTCTTACCATCATTGCCACCCCCACTACCAGGAATGACATCCACCCAGCCTCTACCGATTTCTCCTGCCCACAATGCGCCCGCACCTTCACTCACGCATCGGCCTGGTCGGTCACCTGCGAATCCATCGCACGGAGGCTGGTGAACCAGTGCCTGGCATTCTGACATAAAGTCAACGCGCCCACTTCCACTGACCTCACTGCTTCCACACATTTACACACTGCATGGGCCTACTAGGACACATGCGCCTCCACGACAACCTGCGGTAAACCACCGGAGGCTCAGCCACATCAGCGCACACCATCTACACTACTACATAACCAACATCCTCAAAATCATCATAATGTACCTGATAAAATCATGGTTTCCTAGAAACCGTTGCTTGGAATGCTGCCAATCTGACGCTTACACCAGACCACGCCGGTGGCCTAGTGTATGTGCGGTGTGTGTCGAGTGGCTGACCAGTGGACTGGGAGTCAGGCGGCGATGGCTCCTCCATATCCCCTGAGTTAGTAAAAACGTGGTGTGTGTGTTAAGGGGGCCAGATCATGCTATGGCACGCAAGGACGGCTACGCCGACCAGTCAGCCAATGCGCGCACTTCCACCTCAGACAACTGACTGCCTCGGTTGGTGGTCTGATTGTGGGTGTAGGGGAGAGAGTGAGGTCAACAGCTCAGCGCATTTTCCACTCTATAAACAATCTGATGCGCTTGAAACTATCACGGTTCGCTAAAAGCCGTGGCTTGGAAGGTTGCCAACTGACTGGATATCTCGGACCACGTGGACAGCTTAATGTTTGTTTTGCGTGGAGTGGCTGACTGGCGAACTGAGAGTCAGGCTGCAATGGTTCCTTTTTAATGTGGCCTCTATGGAACTCCTACTCCGTGGGATCCGTGTCATGTGTGGTGGTACACCCAGGGGCGGCTCCGGCCGCGCCAGCCACCTGCGCCCTCTCCCATCTCCGGTTTTCTTGACTCTGTCTTGACACCGGGCTCAGGTGGGGGAGGAGGAGAGAGTGCGGTGGCTGCAGCGCAAGGCTACTATCACTTAAAACTAATTCACGCGCAAGTCACCGTCCCTGCACCACCTTGTGTGAAGCATACGGTGGACCTCGTCAAAATCAACGGTCGGACTGTTGGTCATCTATTTTTATCCTTACTTATGTGTTGGAGATTGATGAACGTGACTGCTGAAGTAGTAAGTATTTTTATTCCGACTTGTTTGTTGAATATTTAAATAAATATAAATATAAATTGCATATTTGAGGCCCAGACGGCCCCATCATTACAAACTTAGTATCGCGGTATAAATAAGAACAAAGTGGATAATTGCTGCACTATGGCAGCAGCCATATGAACGGCAAAAATAAGACGTCAGGTAGGCATATCCGATTCACAGCGATTGGTTTTTTTTAAAACAATAGTCAACAATCTTTGGCATATACGGTGAACTAGAAAAGAAGCAGTTAAAAACTCCTGCGGTTAACTCGGGGTGGATTTCGGCGAGCCGCCAATTTAAAATAAATTGGACAATAACATCTGCTTCTCTAAAAAAATTAATAGCTAGAGTTAATGGGATTGGTACGATGCAATGGGATAGTACTGTGATGGTGCTGACAACGTATGAGGGTTCAGAACGCTCCTTGTTGGGTGAGAGATAATATAACCGTCAGAGCTACTGTTTATAACCACCATGAATGTGAAAGAGGAGGAAAATCAACGTAAACAACAGGGTTGAAACGAAAGGGGAAAGTAGGGTTCACGAGATGGTAATCGAAATTCGACCTTGCTGACTGCATAGTCCACCAACAAAGAGGCGAAAATATCGGAACCCGTCACGAGCATCAACAGATCCCGGAGACCATCATCAGGGTTGCAAAATCGGAGGAAAGTATCAAGGTTTTAAGTGTTGGCGATGCTATTTGAAAAGGAGGGGACGAAAAAGTGAATGCGAAAATTGACTTTGCAGAGGATGATGGAAACATTTTTAGAAACCAATCAAATATCAAGGGAACTGCCTTAAATACCAGGAGGACCTTTTTCAAAATCCAAAAGGTGCGAGTTTGGGAAGAAAACAGACAATAAGGACTATATTTTTTCCAAAGTTTGAAAAACAGCTAATGTACACGACAACCTAATTTCCAGTGGAATATTTTTCCATATGAAAGCATATTTTGAGGCAAAAAACTGAGAACGGTTAGTTTTGGAGCTAAGGGGGGGGTTAAATGATCATAATGTTAGTCTAGCCTATATTAGCTTGGTAATCAAAACATTTGCAAACTGTTTTGCCGATAGCGTACTTTGGTTACCAAATGATTTCTTTTTATTTTAGGAACCAGCTTCGGACAGCGAGAGCGATGTGGACAGACTGCGACAAACATTTTCAACGCATGTACATCTTTTTATCCTTTTTATAAATAAAGTTTGTCTCTATCATCATTCGCGCATGTCCTATGTTATTAGTGAGTGGTTACACCGTACGACTGACTTCAATTGGCTGCTGGCGGGGCTCGAGAATGAGCCTTAAGGAAGAACGGAATGAGAGAGATCCGTTAGTGATCGAGGAGCGTTAATCAACGAATAACTTGAATGAAACCACATGGAAGAGCTGTTAATTGTATGACCATGGGCCGTTTATAGTGCCACAATTAGTGGTGCATTAATGGTTGTCGATTATCAGACAATGCAATGTGCGCTGGGCGTTCGATATCCACAAAAGGGGACTACAAGTGCGACGAAATCGTGGCGTACTGCTTAGCATTTTTTTCCTTTTGGGGGCCTAAATGGGCCAAACCGTCGACTTCTTCCCCCTCTGGCCCCACCGAAAATCCCTTCCTTCCTCATAGGTGGGGCTGGTGATGGTAGTGTGGTTAGCCTTATCAATGCTGAAAATTTCGTATAGGCCAGGGTATTGTGTTGAATGTCTTCGTACATTCAGCAAGGACTGAATTATAATGTTGGTAAAAATAAAAACGTTCGGTAGAATAAAATGAAGGCTCCTCCGGTCCGAAAAGTCGTGGTTATAATAAGTGAGGGTATTCAGTAAAATAAATGTGTCATGATTGTTGCTCTAGTGTAGGTCGTTCTATTAACATACCCTCGCGAACGAACTCACTCCAGTCGATTATTTTAGAGAGGATGGGGGTAAAGTGTTGGAAACCGCTGCAGCAATTCCATAAATTGGCCTTACTGGACGGATTCCTACCAATATTCGACTAGCCAGCAAATTAGCCGTTAGAGCCGGCATTTTAACAGTTTAGAAATAGGTACCCTAGTTGCTTTGGAGCCTACAGTGGTTTCCAAATCCAGGCCTGGATTGCATTTCTTTCCTTACTAATAACATCCTTTATAGGGCTGATATTTGAATGCAATATAGGATTGGTTTGCAGAAGGTGATACGTTGTCAAGTGGGACTGTCACGTGGTGAGAAGCTAATGAACTTTGCTTCGATTAATTGTTTAAAACCTATCTTGTATACCTGCGTAATGGATCACCTGTGCACTTTGTATGTGCATGTATATGTTTTCGGTCCCAGCTGATGGTTCAGTGATACGCTGATTGAATAAATTCAAATAAGCACTAAATGTTTCTGGGTTCTGAACATCCAGTAGGCCGTATTTTAAATGTGGCCTACACACCTGGAACGCGTGGGCAATTGAAGATCGGAATGCTTTCGAAGGTGTTCGAAGAAGAGCTACCAAAAGGATAAACAATGAAAGCTATTTGATCTATGCAACCCCCTTATACTCACAGAATATACTTCTTTTGCGTTATAGGCAAATTCGCGCTTTCTACTACAACCATTTCGCATTGTAAAGAGATTGGATTGCAGCCTGTTATTCGAGGACTTTGTTGAATTTACCATCCCGAACAATCTCCGAAGTCGTTAATTAAAACTGCTCGTTCGACAGGCAAGGCTGGATTTGCACAACTCTCCTCTCTAGGGGTGGTCAAAGGCATGGAATGCCCTCCTCGTAGGCGCAATGGTCACAGTTGATGGAAGGGTTTAAAAGGAAACATCAGTTCAGTTCAGTGTATTTGAGGGAAATAGGCTTATGCCTTTAAACTCCCCATTTGTCATATAAAAATCACAAGACTTATAAGTAATGGAAGGAAGTTACAATCAAGTGGATGTAGGCAGATTTACGTATTATACTAGTATTTTGAAGGTTAAGTAATCACATAGTCTTCGTGCTGCTGCAACATTTTGATTCAATTTATTGAAGAAAATAGCATGGGCTTTTGTGTTCCCTATTAGTAACGCGTAATTAAGTGCGGTGTACAGAGAAACCATGTGATTTACAAAAATTCAAAGGCGATCATAAAATATGGCAAGTGGTGCGTGAGTCTCGAGGGTTACATTGAATTCCTCATTGCTCCGGCTAATTTTGGAACATAAAACTGCCAAGGTTCCTTTTAAAGCTCTCCAGCTATGGTGACACCACAGCGTCTACGGGGAGGACATTGCATGGTTTGACCACTCTGACAGAGAATAAGAACATGCACGCATCTAGTCACGCCTGCTGGACCCGCAGTTTAAATGGGTGATCTCGGAGATTGAAAGTGACGGAAAATTCCAAGAAATCCCAGAATTCCAGGAAGCAATCCTATCCCTTCACAATTTGGAATGTCCGCAGGAGATTCTTGTGCATTTTCCTCCAACTCAAAAGTAACAGATTAAGATTCTTTAGGCTGGTTGTATATGGCCCGGAGCTTTGATACCCTACCATTTTGGTGGCTCTCCTTTGTACTCTTTCGAGGCAGTTCTGCTCTTAAACTGTCCAGGGTCTCCAGGCCTGTATAGAATATTCCAAACGCGGCCTAACGAATGTTCCAAAAATCTTAGAGAAGAGATCTTCATCAAAATCCAAAAAGGCTCTTCTATTTGCGTGCAACACAGCCATTGTGCTCTTCGCCACTCTCGAACCGTGAGAGGATGGTTGTAAGGTGGTGGTCATCAGCACACCAAGGTCTATTGGGGGTTCCACGTCTTGTAATGCTTCGCCGTTGAGAAAGCAGCTTCTTCTGTCGGCAGATCCAGACGGGTTGCATAAGCAAAGTATTGTATACTTATCAACGTTCAATCAGCAAAAGCCAATGATTCGACCACTCCTCCAGCCGAGTTAAGTTGATCTGTAGTTTATCTTTGTCGGCAAATCTTTGGATTACATTCCACACATTCAGGTCATCGGCAAACATTGCCGCTTGCAGTTCGGATCGTTCACGTACATTAGGAACAGTATTGGCGCTAGTACAAAACCCTGAGGAACACCATTCTCTGCCGCAGCAGAACTTGACCGCTCTTGAATGATGCACACAACCTGGCGCCAACCCAGGAGGAAGTTTTCAATTTACCTAAGGAGGTTACCTCTGATTCCAATTCTTTCTAGCTTATACAGCAGTCTCTGGTGTGGCACAGTGTTGAAGGCCTTTTGAAAGTCAATGAAGGCGATGTGAACCACGTGTCTATCTTCAAGTGCTTGGGTCCATCTATGGAGCGATTGCAAAAAAATGTGTTGTGCAGGATTTTCCTTTTCTGAATCCGTGTTGCCAGTTTAATAACAATTTATGAGTCTCTAGGAATTTCATCAATTTGCTCTTGATGATCCTTTCTATAACCTTGCCAAGGATGCATTTAAAACTTATGGGCCTAAAGTCTTGATCATCGGGATGTTATGTTTATTCCTTGAACATCTGCGGAGGTTACTGTAGACTTACTTTGGATGCTGCGTTGCTTTTTGTAGCAAAGTATTCTCGAATTCTCGTCACTTTTTAAGGATAAGAATTCTCAGTCTGTTTCTCTGTGTTTTATGCTCGTTAAAATATGCAACTTCAGTATACTCTAAGTATTTTCTCCACAATTTGTGCTTCCTGTATATTTCCCTTTTAAGGTTACTGTCTAGCCACCCAGGACGCTTGCTCTGATGGACAGCGTGGGCAGTGGTTTCCATGAGTTGCAGAAGAGCATTCCAGAACAACTCCCAATCTTCGCTCACAGTGCCCGAAAACATTGAGGTCCAGTTGAGGTCTGTTTAATCTGCTCACACCTCATGAAAATTTCCTCGCCAAATGATACGCCGTTTTTCCTCTAAAGCAGGCGCAAGGGAGAATAAGAATTAGTCCCACATAAGCACCACACGATCGCTTCGGCCAAGCAGAGGCATTTTAATAATCTCGTCAAAGTTGCCTGGTGTTTTCGTAAAACCCAGGTCAAGAGAGTTAGCCCTTTGTCTTTCACGTGTTCTGGTGAGGAACAGGACATGTTGTTTGAGGAGTGCCTTCAATTTTTTTTGCGAAAAACCATAATCAAAATTTGATTTCGGGCATGATGATTGAACAGAGCTCCATTTAATTCCTCGTGCGTTTAATTTGCTCATAATCATGGTATTAGGTCGACTGGAAAACTTTTCTAATTGTTAACGTGTCTGCGACTTGGTCTATCCTAGGTAGCCGATAGACAGTGAGGACATCCAGACCTGGAGAGCCAAGAGCCTTGACGGTCAACCATATGGCTTTTCATGCTGAAAGCAAATTTGCGCATCTTTTCGGATACTATTAGCACTTCTTTCACACACAAGTATTCCACCATCCTGTTGGTTTTCTCTGTCCCTCCGATATATTTGGTATCCAGACAATGTTATTTCGCTATCTCGAATGCTTCCCAATTATGTATGCGTGACATATGTATGTCAAGCCGATGTTTGAATGCCTCCACAGACTGAGACATTACAATCGCCTCAGGTAGGTTATTCCACGGTTCCAGGACACCTTTGGAGAAAAAATACTTCCTATCTTCACATCACATCCTATCTTCATTGGGTTACACGTAGTTTGAATGTATGCCCTCGGAGAAAGATCGTTGTGACAAGTTGGAAAAATTAATCAGGCTTATAACAGACTTATGATGCAAAAAGAGCCAGAGTGGTGAGATATTTAAATGAAACAATGAAACTTACACTCAAATGGAGAAGATAATTTAAGCGGCACTGATTAGGCATATCGAAGAGAACAACTTGCTACGCTCACATCCTTGATCCTGCCTCAAATGGTTGGACGACTTGCTCACTGGCAGATGCCAACATGCTTATATTGGTGACTCAAAGGTGCACCGGGAAACCGTTCACAGTGGGGTTCCGCAGGGGAGCGTTCTGGATCCCATTTTTTCTGATATAGCTAACGGCCGCCTTGATTATCCGACATGCGAGAAATTCATGTTTGCTAATGAGATAACGTTATGGAATTCGGTCAAAAAGCTGGATTTTGCACAATATATACAAAATAACTTGGCCCGCTTGCAAAATTGGTGTGATGAGTGGCTGCTTAACCTTAATTTTAAAAAATTTCAAGTCATATAACTACAATTTAGTTTTAGAAGAGGGATGAGGTTTAAATATCAGTGCTTCATCGGTGGTAACCAACTCCAGCAAGTAAACGAACAAAGGGAATTGGGAACTATCGTCTCACTGTGACAAGAAAACAAAGAAGGTTATCTGTATGCTGGGAGTTCATGAGATCCGTCGTTAATTTTGACGAAGAGCTTTTTGGTCGTGTGTTTGAAACAGTTATCCAGCTGGCGTAAGAATATGCATTCAGGCGTGGCACCTCTGAATAAATCAAGATGACATTCTATTTGAGAGAACTCAACGAAGGGCGATGAAACTAGTCAGTGGATTAGAGTGCCTACCCCATGAAAGCCAACAAAAAGGTCAAACATTTTCCTCTATCAGACAAGCAATACAGAGAGGATAAGATCATCGACTACAAACTTGTCAGAGGAGTTGACTCGTGCAAAAAGACCCAAGATACAGATTGTCTTTGTAGCTGCAGAAAAATAAATACTAGGCTGCAACTTTTAGCCACTTAAAAAATAACCCGCTTCTTTTGTCTTGGCGTCTTTATTTCATCGTCATGACAACGAACCTTCGGAGTATGTTTTAAAATACATAAATAATTTACTCCGTGTTTACCACTGATTTCATTAGTGTTAATTAGGAATGACCCTAAAAATACTTTGCATGGTTTATTTTATTTTGTTTTTTTTCTGAAATGCCCTTACTGTCACATTTTTGCGATTTTACTATTTTGAACAGTTTACAATTGTTAAACTGTTCAAAATAGTAAAATGCACAATAGCTTAAGCTATTGTGCATCATCTTCAAGTGAAGAAGATTAAAAAAACACTTGAAAATCACAAATCGTTCCAAATATTCAGCTGACAAAATTAATTGGTGGCCCAGTTTACCCAGATCAAGTTTTTTTCTTAGTAGCTATTGCTAATCAGCCATTAATAATTAAGAAACTATAGTTTCGTGCCAAGTCGATATAAAGCATATCGAGTTATTTTTTTCAAATGAACACAAAATACCGATGTTTTTCGACGATGTTGAGGCATTCCTTATTCTGATAAAATGTGAGAAAATTTAATTCAATCATTTTTTTACCTGAACACGATTGACTGATATCTGCCTTATATGAAGTGATCAGCCCTAGTAATGTTATTATCAACCATTTCCAGGATTTTCTTTTACCGTGTAACGTATAGAGGTACCACCAGTATTCATCATTTGCGAGGAATGAGACCCTGTGCACATTTACCGCAAGATTGCGTTGAGTAATCCATTTCGAATAAAATCCTCACTGATCAGATTATAGCCTTATAACTAATTTAAACTGTTATTGCTATACGCATTTAGTACCGGTTTTAAAAAAACTATCTCTGACAAGCGTTAAGCTAAATGAGAATGAGTATGGACTTTGGCATTAGACCATTGTGAAACACGTTTACACATTTAAAGTTCCGATGGTTTAGCCTTTTAAACGCCTAAACAGAAGGTTTTTGTCGTTGGGAAATTTCAGTCAGGTTACCTTTGTTTCTGCGACCAGAAGATGAGTCTTTTCTAGCACTAGAAAACTTTTTTTATTATTCTGAGCTTTCAAACTTGCACAGGAGTTAATCGTCAGAGATAACAGCAGCAATAGAAAAGGTGACACTTATAGGGTACAAAACTATCAATGATCACTTACACAAACCCGGAGTTGAATGCACAGGGCTTTGTACGCCGAAGCCAAATTTCTACATCGATTTATTGAGTTCCCATCTGTAGATCAGGCCTCAAATAATTATCCACTTGTCTTGCTTTTGGAGCGGGTGATTCTCTTGATGGCTGCGAAGTTGACCTCATAGTCCATTTAGTAGGTGTGAGCAGAAACTTTCGATTATTCTTTCCCCCGTCGCACAGCCAATTTATGTTAATGTATGTGCAATCCGAGCATGCATTCCGTTTGACCTGTGTATTTCAAGGACAGTGAAGGCATGGCATGTGATACACTACCATAAATTGCTCTTTAGGGTTTAGTTGGTCCTTTATTTTTATCCCTCTGCTGCGCATGTGTAGCTTTTGCTCCGCGCGCAATTCCAACACCTAGTCCGGCAACAATACGCTCAGTCGCTTCAGAAGCATTTTCTACTTATGTCGGAGTGTGCCATATCCTTTGAAGTGTTTCTGTTTTGGTCCTCCGAGACTTAACGCGTAGGCATCGGCTTATAAACCTTTGGATAGCTATTCTGCATAAACTGGTTGCGGAGATATCGGGCCTCATGGACTTTTTTCTCCGGCCCGCTGCAATAAGTCTGCGTCCGTTTTAAGAGCTTTCCAAAACAGCTTCTTTTGTGAGCCTTTGGGGGATTTCTGTGAAATTTTAGGAGTTATTTTGTGTTACTGTAAACAGAAAGGCAATGAATTTCACGTTAACATGGAACCGTCTGCTGCAACCTGCGATACTTCGAGTTGGTCAATATTTTTTAGAGTTTATCCATTCAGACCATCAGTATGCCTTCTGGTAATACAGACGGTAACGATCGCGATCATGGAACATAAGCTGAAACTCTTTTGCCGTTTCAGTCATGTTTAAATGTAATGTGCTCCCCGTATACCTTCAGACCTACTTCTGGTAAGTTTCAGCAGGCGGTCGTTAGTAGTTTGATGTACGTTCCCTCGTTTGCAGTCAGTCTGAGGTTTTCAGCAAGTGAGTTTCCCATAATAATGGCGCTGCCTCTAAGAAAGTCTGACACTTTTTACTCTAGTCATAGAGCTTTTCCGGATTTTGAAGTACGTCGTGCGTTGTCCCAGTTTCATTGCGCTGAGAATGTTCTGCGCATGGAACATTTTCCTGGACACATCGTTGACCACTTATTTTCAGTCGCCCTTGTGGTTTGCAACATTTTCTTCTAGTCCTCGTTTTCTTGTGTATCTTAACTGCCTTCTCATTGAATACTTGTGGTTTGGTGATAGCAGATGGCTGAACCCTTTAAAAGCCATCCCATTCACTGGAAAGTACTGTAACGATATGGCCACGTTTTTTTTGAAATTTAATAACTATGCTCTGGGTTCTCAGATTGTTATTTTTTTCGTAGACACTCTGGAATATCAACTGATTCTTTCTATTGCGTTGAACTAAGATGCGCAGGCCATTTCGCTTGACGTTCGGCTTCCAACTGGAGGCAGTGTTTAAAAGATAGGATCGTGCCCTGAAATTAGTTTGAATGAGGTCATCAACTTCGAGATTTTTATTCTAGATCTTCTTTTCACTGACTTATCTATTCCTGAAGAATAGTAGACCCCTTTCGCACATCCGGCTAGCTTCGGCTATTGGACTCAGGGAGACCAGATGCCCTTATCGATGTGATTCCACCTTCTTAGTTCGGTAATGAAAATGGGAAGATTGTATTTTTAATTATCGGCATTACTTGTCTCCGAACGGATCTTTCAGACACGTTGTTTGTTAATGGAGTTATTTTGCTCTTCATGAGGCCTCTTAATATCAAGGGTGGAATTTATGCAATAATTACCAGAAAAGCTCTCTTCATACACCATTTTTAATATCTTTTTCTTCGAAGAAAAATTCCCTTTTCTGCCGAAACCTAAGACTCCGCTCAGTCCGATCCAGGTGCAAGAGATCTCAGAAGCGTTTGCGCTTTTTGATGCTGACAAGGACAATCATTTGACCCCTTAGAGTTCAAGGTAGGTCATCTTTTGGAAAGCATCTTCTCTTATTTGTCGCTCAGGTCTCTCTTAATGCTCTGGGCCTTGAGGTGAAACAACAGGAATTGAACAAATTGCTCGATGAACATAATCTTGCACATGACTCCAAGGTTTCATATGCAAACTTTCTTAGCATGGGTGAGTTTCTACGTCCAGGGAGGCTTTTTTCTTTTGGTCCCCATCACTGTGTGGCGGAGACATCGTATCTTATTCTTATGGACGCACTTGTGATTCTGGTGTTGTTACACTTTAACTCGCCGTTTAAACTCACATTTTACCTTTACGAACCCCCAACCCACTGAAATATGGAGGACCAAGACCGACTGGCGGCTACCACCAGTCATTTCCACTTGGTTAGCACCGCCGCCCCTGTACATTTGGGTATCGTATAGGTCTTTTAGTTTATATGCCCATGCACAATAGTTTAAGTCACGAAGTTCACAAGTGCACCACGATGTATGTACAGCAGTGACCTGGGCGCGAATTCACCAAAAGTGTAACAGACATGCGGTGACTGTCAAAGCTAACCAATTCGTTTACTCTTACACACACCAGCTGGTTTCTAACACCGTAAGTAACAGACGTCATGCAAGGTGTCTAGGATCCCGCAAAAATGACTATCAAAATGTTCACATTAAAATTTGCCTGACGGCCTGATCCTCAGTCTTGGGTGCGGCGGAGTTAATCTGCCACCTGGCAGCCATTCAGTCCACGACTTTTAACCCAGTGAGATACCTTCAAACTTTCCCTATAGTTGCAACAAGAATGGTCTCCTGAATCTGCTTGTACTAGTACTAGCCTCTTTGCGGATTATGGTGGGGCGATCGGACGAGCGATTGGTGAGCGTTCATCAACGAATGCAGTCAATATTCCCTATCTAAACCGGCAAGACAACGAGCCCGTTGCTCAGTGGTTAGAACGTTGAACTTCCGAGCAACGGGTTTGGGCTTCGAGCCACGGATGAAGCACAGCCTGTGGTTGGATTTGACTGGCTGATGACGGCTAATGAGCCAGAAATGGCCATTGCAGTCTCCCTTTTCTTTGCCACCATTGTGCATCGGTCTCCTATAGGCTTGCGTAGAACACAGTTGCCTCCTCTGTCGTTCGATCTGCTCCAGGAAGCAGCTCAGAAGTAGAGGATTAGGTCGCTACCACAAAAAGATGATCGGTCTGACTTCCTTAATGTACGACTGTCCTTCTGCTTGCCTCACCCATCTCTGCGACTGTCTCTGATGATGGGGTTGAGGGAGAATTCAAAGCCTCTGCCCAATAAAATTCTTGTTCCATCTTCCTCTTCTGAATTGGCTAACTCTCAAATTGGAATCAATCCAAGTCAGAGAAGGACACGTTATCGGGTAGGATCAGTGATGTTTAATAGGGGTGTCATTCGCGCCACCGTTCTGTAAGGCCTTGATCGCGCACAAAGACAACACTAGGACTAAATCGATTACAGTCGGGGATGTCCGAGCAGCCCTATTTAGGGACAGCACTGCTTGACTCCTCGTGGAGGAAGGGGCTAGGAAAGGTGCCCTAAACAAATGCTGGTTATCACGTCTTCTGCAGCCGGCCACGGCTCGCAGATCGCAAAATACGCGGTCTTAAAACTCAAATAAAAACAATATCCCCGTTCCAATCCCCCTCGCCATACTCTCCAGGCTGCTCGGGTGAGTCCACTCACACTAGCAGCCTAGAATGTTCATTCCCTTTTAGACAATCCTAGGAGCAACCGGCCGGAACGAGGGACGGCGCTAGTCGCTCGGAAGCTGGCGCGCTACAAGGTGGACATTGCTGCTCTCAGCGAGACCAGATTCTCTGAGCAGGGTCAGCTGGAGGAGGTGGGTGCTGGCTACACCTTCTTCTGGAGCGGCCGGCCAAAGGCAGAGCGACGCGACGCTGGTGTTGCCTATGCCATCCGGAACGACATCGTGGGACGTCTGCCCTGTCTGCCGCAGGTATCAATGATCGCCAGATGAGCCTCCGCCTGCCTCTTCGGGGAGACCAGTTCGCCACCATCATCAGCGCTTACGCTCCCCCAATGACGAGCTCTGATGCGGCGAAAGCCAACTTCTACGAGGACCTGCACGCCCTGCTGGCAACTTTGTCGAAGTTGGACAAGTTGATTGTCCTTGGTGACTTCAATGCCCGCGTCGGTACGGATCACGCTACCTGGCAGGGAGTGCTGGGTCCCCACGGTCTCGGTAGCTGTAACGATAACGGCCTCCTTCTTCTGCGCACGTGTGCGGAACACCGTCTCCTGCTGACCAACACCTTCTTCCGCCTTCCGACGTGGGAGAAGGCCACGTGGATGCACCCTCAGTCGCGGCGCTGGCATCTGCTGGACTATGTTCCCGTCCGGAGGCGCGATCGACAGGACGTGCTGGTAACCAAGGTGGTCTGCGATGCCGATGGTTGGACAGATCACCGCCTCGTCATCTCCCAGATGAGGCTCCGACTGCAACCCCGACGAAGGCCCCAAGGTAAGAGGCCACCAGGTAAGTTAAATACTATTTTATTAAATTTGCCTACGCATGTTTTTGATTTCAACAATTAAATAACGGAGAACCTGGAGAACCTACATGCTCCAGCTGATAATGCTACCGTGGAGACACGATGGTGTCAACTGCGAAATGTCATCCAGTTCACCGCCCTCAAAGTCCTCGGACGCGCACAACGTCAACACCAGGACCGGTTTGACGACAATGACGCCGACATCAGCAACTTACTCGCGGAGAAGAATGGACTACACAAAGCCTACCTGGACCTTCGGACTGACGCCACCAAAGCAGCCTTCTTCAGATGCCGGCGCCTTGTGCAGCAAAGGCTGCGGGAGATGCAGGATGCCTGTTTGCTCTGAAAGGCTGAGGATATCCAGGGGTATGCGGACCGCAATGAAATGAAAAACTTTTTCAAAGCCATCAAGGCCATCTACGGCCCTTGTACCAAAGGGACCGCACCCCTGCTCAGCTCTGATGGCACAACACTGCTGACAGAGAAATCCCAAATTCTGAAGCGCTGGGCCGAGCACTTTAGAAGTGTCCTTAAATGCTCATCAGCGATCTCCGGTGCTGCCATTGACCGGCTCCCTCAAGTGGACACGAACAATGACCTGGATCTGCCACCTTCCCTGCCAGAAACCATCCGGGCCGTGCAGCAGATTTTCAGCGGTAAAGCACCGGGATCAGACGCAATCCCACCGGAAGTCTACAAGCACGGGGGCCCCGGCTGATGGCAGATCTCAAAACACTCTTCCAGGAGATGTGGCGCCAAGGACAAGTTCCTCATGATTTCAAAGACGCAACCATTGTCCATCTCTTTAAACGAAAGGGGGACCGGCAACTCTGTGATACTCACAGAGGCATCTCGTTGCTCAACATCGCCGGGAAGATCTTCACCCGTATCCTTCTCAATCGTCTGAACGGTCACCTAGAGCAGGGCCTGCTCCTGGAAAGCCAATGTGGCTTCCGCCGACATCGTGGAACAACCGATATGATCTTTGCCGCCAGCCAGCTACAAGAGAAGTGTCAGGAGATACCAACTCACCTATACACTACCTTCTTGGATCTAACGAAAGCCTTTGACACGGTAAATCGCGACGTACTGAGGAAATTCATGCAGAAATTTGGTTGTCCTGAGCGGTTCACGCACATGGTGCGTCAGCTTCATGACGGGATGACGGCGCGCGTCACTGACAACGGGACGGTCTCCGAAGCATTCGCAGTGACCAACGGAGTGAAGCAGGACTGCGTATTGGCTCCCACTCTGTTCAGTCTCATGTTCTCGGCTATGCTGATGGACGCCTATCGTGATGAGCAGCCTGGTATCCGCATCGCCTACAGAAGTGATGGGCACCTTCTCAACAGTCGGCGTATGCAGGCTTCAACGCGCGTGTCAACGACTACAGTCCATGACTTGCTTTTCGCGGACGACTGCGCCCTTAATACCGTGACGGAGGAGGACATTCAGAGGAGTATGGACCTCTTTGCCGCAGGCTGCGCCGATTTTTGGATTAACAATCAGTACAGCCAAAACGGTTGTCACGCACCAGCCGCCACCCAGCGCGGAATACAATGCTCCTCGAATCAGTGTCAACGGTGCACAACTCAAAAACGTGGAAACCTTCGCTTATCTAGGAAGCACGCTGTTACGCAACACGAGAATCGATGACGAGGTCGCCCAACGGATCTCGAACAAATCCAGTCAGGCCTTCGGCCGGCTGCAGGCCTCCATGTGGAATCGCCACGGTATTCACCTGAACACTAAACTGAAGATGTACAAGGCCATCGTATTGACGTCACTCCTTTACGGACGGAGACCTGGACCGTCTACTCGAACCAAGCTAGGAAGCTGAACCACTTTCGTCTCAGCTGCCCTCGTTGCATACTGAATCTGAGATAACAAGACAGGATCCCGGACACGGAAGTCCTGGAGCGGACCGGAGTCCTCAGCATCCCTGTCATGCTGAGGCAAGTGCAACTGCGATGGAGCGGCCACCTGGTAAGAATGAACGACGAGCGACTACCCAAACGAATTTTCTACGGTGATGTCGCTACGGGTTCTCGCCGGCAGGGAGGTCAAAAACGACGTTACAAGAACACTTTGAAGAAATCGCTGAAGCAACTGCAAATCAACCCGGTGACCTAAAGGGACCTCGCCCTGGATAGACCGGCATGGAAAAGATCCATGAAGACTGGTTTAGCAATCTATGAGGCCAACCGGATCGCCACTGCCAAGGCCGAAATAGCGCATGAAAGCCACCAGCGCCCCGGACCAACATCGTCGATGCCCAGGCCCTGCCAACATGCCCGCGCTGTCAACGCATCTTCCGCACGAGAATCGGCCTGGTTAGACATCTTCGGACGCAATGCATCAACAATCCGACAATTCCAATTTCTACGTCAAATTCTGCCAACCCTCCTTCTGACTCCCCCACCCTCACTCCTGGCATCAATTCCATTACTCCCACCATCATAGAGACCGCATCCCAATACTCATTGCCTGTTACCCCCACCACCGCTTTCGCCTTCACTACCACCACAACCACCATCAGCGATGGAGAATCTCTCCTATGCTGTCCTCAATGCGACCGCACATTCACCTCACGCATCGGCCTGGTTGGTAACTTGCGAATACATCGTACAAAGACTGGTGAAAATGTGCGTGTAGCGCCAACACACAGCAGAGATCGTCGGCTCCACTGTCCTCACTGTCCTCGCGCATTCACTCATCCCATGGGCCTATTCAGTCACATGCACATCCATGACAGCAGAATTCACCACAATGCCGACAACACCGATATATCATGCACACCATCCGCTGTTGCCATTCTTAGCGCCCCTGCCACCCCCACTACCATGAATGACATCCACCCAGCCTCTACTGATTTCTCCTGCCCACAATGTGCCCGCAACTTCAGCTCACGCATCGGTCTGGTCGGTCACCTGCGAATCCATCGCACGGAGGCTGGTGAACCAGTGCCTGGGGCTCTGGCATACAGTCGCCGCGCCCGCCTCAACTGCCCTCACTGCTCCCGCACATTTACACACCGCATGGGTCTATTAGGACACATGTGCCTCCACGATAACCTGCGGTAAACCACCGGAGGCTAAGCCACTTCAGCGCACACATGCTACACTAATACATAGACAACACCCGCACAATCCTCATAATGAACCTGTTAAAATCACGTTTTCCTCGAAACCGTGGCTTGGAAGGCTGCCAATCTGACGCTTACACCAGACCACGCCGTCGGCCCAGTGTATGTGTGGTGTGTTTCGAGTGGCTGACCAGTGGACTGGGAGTCAGACGGTGATGGATCCTCCATATCCCCTTATTTAGTGAATCTTGGTGTGTGCGTTATGGGGTCCAGGTCGTGCTGTGGTGCGCGAAGACCCGTCAGCCAATGCGCCCACTCCCACATCAGACAACTGACTGGCTCGGATGGTGGTCTGATTGTGGGGGTGGGGGAGATAGTGGGGTCGACAGCTCAGTGCATTTTCATCACTATAAAAAATCTGACGCGCTTGAAACTATCACGGTGCGCTAAAAGCCGTGGCTTGAAAGGTTTCCAAGTGACGGGATAACTCGGACCGCGTTGTCAGCCCAATGTGTTTTTCTGTGTGGAGTGGCTACTGGCGGACTGAGAGTTGGGCTGCAATGGCTCCTTCTTAATGTGGCCTTTATGGCACTCCCACTCCGTGGGATCCCAGTCAGGTGTGGTGCTACACCCAGGGGCGGCTCCGGCCATGCCAGCCACCTGCGCCCTCTCCCATCTCCGGTCTTTTTGACTCTGTCTTGACACCGGGCTCAGGTGTGGGAGGAGGAGAGAGTGCGGTAGCTGCAGCGCAAGGCTACTATCACTTAAAACTAATTCACGCGCAATTCACCGTCCCTGCTCCACCCTTCCATGGAGCATACGGTGGACATCGTCGGATTACGACGGTCGAACTGTCGTGTGTGTATAATTTGTGCCCCCTAAACGGGCCACGTGGTAGATGCGTTGGACCAATACGGGGGCCACATTAGGGCATGGCAGGCGTTATTCGGTTTGCGCTCCCATAACAAATGCTGAACATGGAGGTGTGGTGGCACGCCTAAGGGCGGCTAGGACTTAGGGACCCGGCCGCGCCAGCCACCTGCGTCTTCTCCCGCCTCCGGTCTTCTTGATCCTATCTTGACACCGGGCTCAGGTGGGGGAGGAGAGAGTGCGGTAGATGCAGCGCAAGTCTACTATCACTTTAAACTAAATCACGCGCAAGTCACCGTCCCTGCTCCACTTTCCCTTGGAGCATACGGTGGACATCGTCGGACTACGACGGTTGAACTGTCGTGTCGTGTGTTTGTGTTTGCCAACGCAGGCGTGCTGAAGGAAGGCGCACTCTGCGTGGGCGTGCGTTTGCGTTTGTAGAAGGAAGTTTGACACAACGTCAACATGGTCAGTTGACTACCCTTTATCATTTTGTTGGTGCCTCAGAAAAGAGGCGGGCGTGTGGGCGATGCAGTGGTTACTTCCTCGCTAGGCTAAATATGACACTCGTTCAAAATTTCTTTAAAAGCTGAACATGGGAACTTGAAAGTTCGCCAATTACTTAAATGTTCGAGTCCTATACTGTGGTTAGGGGCAGAATGTAATGGTTCCTTTTTTAATATGGACTTTCTAACACCTGTTGTCGCTGAGAATTTGGATATGACTACGTAATTAGCTAGTACCTGTGCTGTCAGTATGGCAAATAATTACGTAATTTTTTTACTTCTGACTGCTTGTTGGCAGCTTGTGATTATTACACAGTTATTTTTCAGTAGCTGATGGATTTAAGCTCAAATATGCACATCAACTTTCGAAGTTAAAAGGTTTGTTCTGAAGGATTTAATCCAAGTTTGCGCCTTACTTACCTCGGAACTTAAACAAGGCAGATCTCGCACAACTTTTTAGAAACTAGCTTCTGGTGATTGCCGTGATCAGCATATGTTCTACACACCTAAACTCAGATTCAGCTTCACCGGTCACTGCGCCAATACCAATCTTGCAAGTTTGATTCTTTCTTGCCCGTTATGTAGGATATTTGCAGGACGAGTGAGTGAGACAGACACTATTACAGCCTTCCATGAGTCACCATTCTGGCTTCACTTAGTGTTAAGTGTGAGGAAGTCGCATTAAGTTTATGCAGGAAATTTTTTTCGGTCTGATGTCCCTTAGTAGCTTTTCAAGTCAAGTCAATTTCAAGTCGGTGGTAGCCTAGAAAATTATACTATGTCATCCCATCAGTGTGTCCAACTGAAAGTTTCAGTTTATACTCGAAGCAAATCAGGTACGCTGTATCCTTCCTGGCCTCATTAACAAAGGGTATTTCAGCAGTTTTCCTTGAGCGTGTATTCCTGGGGACCAATTTGGTAAACGTGCCAAGGTGTTCATCTTTTCCGATCGCATGCGGAAGACAGGTACTGTCCACACTGGTATGCATTTCTTAATAAAGATGTCAGACACTGTTTTTTTGCCAACTCTCTATAGGGTAGACTTGAAATCGGTACGTCATAGTTCCCTCTCCTGTTACAGGGGCACGTTTATGGAATTTAAAAACTCACTGAAAACTTCCTACGTTCACACAGTATGGTAAATCTGCCTTTCCAAATGACACCCAACTGTCCGAAGTCATTCCACTTTCATCACATACTATCAGATTAGGCCAGAGGGCTGCTTACCAAGAACCGTGGGTGGAGTTTTTAGTGTTGCCTCCTCCGAAAGTGGTGTATTTTAATTTATTTTAAAACGTTTACTAACCATTTATCAGTAACTATGTAATTCATTCATCTTGTTGTTGGACCACCAGCTTCAACCCTAGCATCGCTTCGTGATCCCGTAACTGAGATGGTACGCGCCTTCACACTTTTCGACGACGAGGGAAACGGAAAAATTTCCTACCGAAATCTAAAAAAGATTTCAAAGTAAGTTCTTGGTGCTTTTTCCACTCGCAGCCAAATATTCGCTGCTCACGTCAACTTTTATCGCCTCTCTTTGAAATACATTTCATGGCATATTTTACCGATTAACTTAAGAGACAACGTGTCGAGGAAATTTACAAAGTCGAGTTTGGCAAACTTACGTTTTCGATTATTCATCACCAGGCCTTTACATTAATATACGGGTAGAGTAACACAAGTTTAAACATCAAATAAACAGTAAGTATAGGGTAGAGATTTGAGGGGGTTCAGAGAACGGGGGTTATAGTCTAGTCTTATCATGGGGCAGATGGAGGGGGAGGGGGTAGGAGGTGTCCGACAATTATTTAGGTTTCTCCTTCGTCGCTGAAACGCGACGTGGCAAGTGTGGACACGCCACTGAAACCCCTCAACCCTCTACTCCATACTTACTGTTTATTGGATGTTTAAACTTGTGTTACTCTACTCTTATATTACTGTAAAGGCCTGATAATGAATAATCGAAAGCGTACGTTCGCCAAACTTGACTTCTTAAATGCTTACGTGGGTATAATCGCTGAGCTTTAACGATCTAAGTTTCAACGATTGTTTATCCTGTGTTTGACGGTTACTTCTTTAGTCCTTTTCAAATACTTCATATTCATCTCCCAGAATCTGGGTATTTTCTTGTGACCGTGAGGTCTCATTGGCTCTACGCAACAAGATATATCCGTTTTAAGCCTGACCCAACAAAAGCTTAGCAACTATCGCAAACTGACCCTACGTATCGACCACTAGGCAGTGGTCAGTACCACTCGTGTCGTTACACATACTTTTTTTCCTGGCTGAGAATCTTCCGAGCTGTCAAGGAAGCCGAGGGCCGGGGAATATTAATGGTTGCCCTGGCGCACCCTCAGTTAGTTACAAACGGCACTGACATGTCGATTTGGCCACTTCCTGAACTGCCGGAACTTCCTCCACCCCAAATTATGTGGTTTTGCTTGCATGACTGGCAGAGCCAATTCATCATCTTGCTGAACAAACAAAGCGCTATTATCATAACTCAGAGTCTCTCTTGTGTTTGTCGTCCTGCTTGCGTGTGCGCGTGTACGCACGCATGCGGCCCGCCGGCCCCTGTGCGTGTAGCACCCCCAAGTGCTGCCTAGTCTGGCCTGTAGTAGCCTGCGCCCTCTGGCTGCCGCTGAGACACGTTTACGTACACGTGCACGTCCAAAGGACTCTGGCCTCTTGCCACCGCAGCACGCCGGCTTCCGGAGCAAGTCTTTCTCAGTCGCGGGCTTTAATACTTCGACCTTCTTAGCCGGTATATGACGCATATACTGACTGGTGCATGCTCCTCGTCCTTGTCCCCCGTCCCCTGGTGCGCCTATATACTTTGTGTTCTCATAACCAGACAAATCTTAACTATAGAGTGCTTCCGTCTGTCCAACGTCCCTTCCCTGACAGCCTTCCTTTGGGGCCTCCTTTAGGCAGCTGTGAGTACGTGTCAGCCTGTTATCTGGAGGACACCTAAATTAGGCCGTGGTTGTTCTCCCACCTGACATGCGAAGAGTGAGGATTTGCACTAGAGGAATGTGAAATCCAGAATTTGCGTTCGGTAGTACTTCTCCTTCCGCTTCAAAACCCGCCTCCCGTGAACCACAGATTCCACAGCGCTAAGGTCTTCATTCCTTTTTCCGAAGCCACACCAGTACGTGTGAACTAATGTGATCGCCTCGGTTATACATCATATTGGCCCCGCGTACTTTCCAAACTGCTATATGCGCTATCGCTAAATCGACCGGTGGTTACATCCGGTCCAAATAATGACCTACATTGCGTAACTGCCTCGACCGAAATCCGTGCTTTGGTAGTCAGAAGATTAAATTGGTACGCTTTTGTTTATTAGTCTGAATGACTTGCCAGAAAAGGATGTTATTCATCCTCCAAATTGCTGGCCAGAAACTCGCATGGACACGGCTGATCAATTTCATTCTTAACTGACGCCACTTTTGCAACACATTAGTCTGTTTTCTCGCTTATGCGGGGCCATAATTTGAGCGAAAGTATCCGTAGATGTGTCATTTGCTATTTAACCTCGGATCGTTTGTTGTAAACGATTCACTGCATAGGCTGGGCCTCATTCTTGTTCATCACGTCCTGTTTTGATTCCTGGTCTCCGAGTGTTGGGTGGTCCTATGGAGATGCTGGAGTGGTTTCCGGAATACTGTTGTATCCGGCCATAGGCGATCAGGTTCTGCTTTGTGATTATCTACTGACATCTCCGTTTGATTTACATGCAGCCTCCGGCAACCGACACTGTTGCTCATCTGTCGCGGATCCGGTGTCTGTTGGTTTCGTTGTTGTTGTTGGTGGTGCTGGTGCTGGTGGCGCTGGTGGTGGTGCCCCTGACTGTCGTATATCCTATTACAGTTTACTTATGCTCTGAACCTGCTGTCTACTCACCCGTCTCAAAGTTGGCCCTTCTAGCTACTCGAAAGTATCCAAGCCAAATATATTATAATAGGGAGTTTTAGGTTTACTTATTCTGCCAGAAGCCTAGAGCATTTCGATGGTGGGAATTGATAAACGACCCTTTGGGTCCCTGGCCATCACCTAGTCCTGTGGGCAGGACTAGTGTGTAAGTGCACTGTCCGAGTTTTTCTGGCCCACAGTTCCGCACATCAATGTTGCCTCTGCTCCCCAGTCCTAATATCATGCCCTCAGAGCCTGACTTCTAACTAGAACACCTCATAAAACACCAGTCGTTCGAGTGAATGACTTGGTTTTTGTACAAAGAAGGACATTCGATATCCTAGAAAGGTTCTTTATTCGCCTGACGTTTCTGATTTCAGTGGAAGTAGGACGCTCACAAATCGCGCTGCAGGATATACTTGACTTGTTGGGCCTTGGGGTTCACTCTCGAGCGCCGGCCGCAGCCGAACAATGGCCAGTATCATAGGCAAAATAGCAGCACCTGGGGTTAGCAATGGCTGGCTGATGACGGATAATAAGCCAGAAATGGTCATTCTAGACTCCCTTCTCTTCTGTCGGTACGGTTAATTGGTTTTTGATTCCTGCTCACATTAGAACTCAGAGACAGCAACAGACTTTTAGTGGTGAATGTGGATGATGTAGATGTCACAACACGGCTTCCAAGCCTACTTGCTCCGATCTACTTGCAGGTGTTCGTGTTTTTGCAACTTTCGTTTGGCCGGTCACGCGCACGTTGTCAATGGTCATGACTTCATCAGTGGTTTTCTTGTTTGGCGTGCTAATTATGCCGCCGTTTGACTCACCAATAATGACCATTGAAATACTGTTCGCCACTGTCCTTTACACCCCCGCCATCCCCCACGACTAATTTCTCTGACACGGCAAACTCTGCAGTCCGACAAAACATCGACTCATGCCTCGCGCCACTCACGTTGCTGTCCCCTACCCAAAGGTTTTCCGCCACATTAGACTTCAAGGTACAGTACACTCCCCTTGAGTCAACCACGACTTGAACGTTGGTATATTTAGCCATCCGCGTCCAGATTACTCTGTTTCGTCGACTTACTTGCTTTACCCACAACCAAAGCTGATCCGATAAGCATCTCTGGACGTTTAATGTCACAAAAAGTGCCCTTTGGTTTCATCACTTAAATCTGAATGGTCGCCTTGGGCCACTGTGCGACTACAACTCTTATTTGCATGAGAAAGTCGCTTCGGATACCTTCGTAGCGTACTGGGACAGTCGCCAAAGCGTTAGTGCCGTATCACTTGGTTTCACGTCTCGTTTTTCCATGCACCCTTTGGCGCAGTTGCGCAACTAACAATCCACTCTGTATAACCATAAAAGGGGCTTTATTTCCACAACGTAATCATCCTGCTCACTACAATGTGTCTAAACGCGTCAACAGAGTGTTTTTACACAACTACGTTTATGGATGATTAGCTTTTCATTGCTGAGGCTCAGTGCATGCTTCTGTTTGTCACTTTCCGAGAACCCCCGCTTTTTAGACCACTACAACCTTTGCAGCAGCCGAGGATATCAAGGAGGGTCATCTAGGTTTCCTTCTCTTTCCCTGTCCTGAATTTTATGTCCGGAAGGACGGTGTTTAGATGGCTCTCGAACGTTAGCACCTGCATACAGTCGAGGATGACGATAGCGGTATAATTTGCATACCGTGCCTAGAATCTGGGTCTGAAGGGTCAGCATATCAGCGAGCCTGATCTTTTCAGGACCTCCTCAGTTATAAACATAGTGGTGTAAATTTCACCTAAGGTGTGGCGGCACGCCTAGGGGGCGGCTCCGGCCGCGCCATGCACCTGCGCCCCCATCTCGCCTCCGCTCTTCTTGACGCGGCAATGACCAGGTGAAGGAGGATGAGGAGGGAATGTGGTAGATGCAACGCACGTCCAATACCACTCTAATCTAATTCATGTGCAAGTTACCGTCTCTGTGCCACCTTGCTGTGGGGCATACGGCGGACCTTGACGAAACCGATGCTTGAACTGGCGCAGTTTACCTGCTTGTTTATGGTTAAATCACATGTGAAGTGCACTTTGAGGCAGAACCTCGGTAGTATGAAGCGTATGAAGTAGATTTTCCGTTCCATCGCATTTTCGTTCTATCTGTAGCCTCTAAGCAATGTGCACGTGTTATATCTCTGTCTGGTATTGCCTCTGGTTTAAGCACGAATCCAAAGCGTCCGCAGGTTTGGTCTCCTTCTTTGCATCTGCCTCCCCGAGGTCACCTCCTTGTATGCAACAGTTTTAACTATTGAAACTAACGTATTTTATTTGTCCGTCCACTTGCCGACATCACCGAAGCTCATAAAGGCTGTCCAAAACGATTATTCTGCAAACTCTTACCTTTGAATTTGGCTTGCCTACGCAACCTCTCATTCCGTTTTCCAGTGTGACATTCCGGCTTCTCTCAAACCTCCCCCTCCCACTCTGCTCTTCTAGAGAAATTGGTGAAAACCTCACAGATGAAGAACTCCACACGATGATTGATGAATTCGATAGGGATGGCGATCGGGCAAGTGAGTATTTCTTGTTGCCTTAACATCCTCCCTTCACGCGAATTGCCTCGTACCCTGTCGGCCAAACAATGGATCCCACAGTTAACTGTAAAAAAAGTCAAAAACACTCGGGCGTCATATTTTTTTACCCCAAAGTTCTTTCGATCAGTCTTCTTTAAACTATTATAACTAAAAGTTAAATGTTAATGACTTTCAGACCCATCGCTTGTGTGCAAATGCACATCCAACTAGTCCCTGCGCATAGTTCCACTCTTCTGTTACAAGGTCATTGCGAACATGCTCTGTGAGACTGAGGTCAGGTGTTTCCGTTGGTCATCGGAGGTTTTGCTGCCCTGAACAGTACAGCTTCCTGTTGGACTTAGCAATATTTGAAATAGATTGACTTTCCGTACTCAAGTATGGCGCAAACCATTAACGTGCTCGTTGAGGAAGACTCGGCCACTATTTTCCGGCTCCATGCAACTAACCGAACCTGGATGCAACCTCCCTCAACTTAGGCAGTCCAGATACTCATTCATTCGCAGAATCGTTTGTCTTTTGACCTCAAAATTACGCTTCACCTGGCAATCCCTCTTGGTTGAAGCTCTCGCTCATAGGTGACATAAACATTGAGGTGAATGCCACTGGATCCAATCCACTCGGGCCTGCTTATAGTTGCTCTTCAATCGCGGCACTTTGCCAGTGCATTAACTACCCCCCGACGAGGGAAGCTTGTTTGCTTTCGAAACGTCAGGACAATAAAACCATGGTTACTGTGTTCGCCTTACCTTCTAAATATATATTCCCGACCGCAACCGACTAAATCAACGGGCCCGTGGCTTAATGGTAGAGCGTTCGACTCAATTACCAAAGGTCGTGGGTTCGAATCCCAGGTGATCCACACCTGGGATTGGTTATGGTTGGATGATGATGCCTAATAAGCCAGAAATGACCATTCCGGTCTCCTTTGACTTTGTTGGTTCCACCTGATCAACATATGCTACTCGTCGCCATGCGACTTCCTGCGAGGGCTCTAAAATGAGCTCCATGTTCCTTAAGCAGATCTATGAACACTACACTATTATATATATATATATATATATATATATATATATATATATATATATATATATATATATATATATATGTTATATGTGTGGTATATGTCCTATGACACAACGTTCATTTATCGCTGGTAGCTAGCTGGCGGTTGGACAAAATGCGATCCAGTGAGGTCCTAACCACAGCAGTGAGTGTTACGCACTTGTTTGAATTGTGTATATACCTCACTGTACAAAGCATATGACGTACTTATGATAGGTAATAACCGTGAAACAGCTGTTTGCGTCTTGCCTGTTGCACCCTTTCGTTGTTTACGTTCTCGGTCAAATAATTTGGCTTTTGGTCTTCTTAAGCTGACTTCCATTAAATCATCTAGGGATTGTTGGATTTTATAAGCCCTGACACTGTGTAATTCTCCTCTAGATATTTGAAGCTCCCGTATGTCTAACCGATTGCCCACTTGTGAACTTCAAGTATGACCTCTTCTTTCTATGTGTATCCCCGAAAGTATTGTTGGTTTAAATTACTTATATCGTCCCCTGAACAGTACACGGGAATCGGAACGTCCCTGTGCGTAATTTAAGGAAGCGTAAAATTTCCTTGACCTAGGTCTAACGCTTGCCCTAACATAAACCTAAGCCGTAACCCATGGTTAATGCTGAGGCTAATCTTAACCCTGGTTTCTGTTCTCATGTCCTGTTTAGGGAGGGGGTCATATAAGTAATCCTTACTTGAGCGTCTGGCCTAATTTTTTTTGAGGGGGGTGGAGGGGAAAATATTTTGCAGCTGGATAAAGTTAATGATTTTTCCTTGTAATTTTTGTCTTCACGCATTCTCTCCTCAACTTCTTCCTCTCTCTCTCTCTCTCTCCCTCCTAAAAACAGTTAATTTGGAAGAATTCATGGCGATCATGTCAGATTCTACGTAGACTGAAGCGCCGTTAGCTCGCACCTCCAGAAGAGAACGCCGGAAACCGTCGAGCCTGTTTTCTGTGATTGAGTCCCCCACTTGCGCCATGCTGCAACTCTGAAATCCGTGGCGCGTGCGAACTGCAAATCCTTTTTCTTTTTCCCTTGATGATGCTTTTCTCGGGTACATCATTCGCACCCTTATTATTACAAATATTACTACCGCTCAATAAAGTATTCAGACGTTTCACACATTGGTTTGGTAAACTAACGAGCTCACAGCGGATAGGGAACGTCAGGAGCTGTGGACGGACCCAAGCAGATTCTTTTTTCCAACAGGTTTGTGCTGTAGTTTCACCAAAACGCCACTTCCCTTCTGTGGTCGGAAATACTGCAGTAGCCATTGCACGCCCTCGTAGCGCTCTGCCGCCAACCGTGAGGTAGTTAGGCCTTTCAACTAAGATTATTGATTACGTGCAACAGCCATTCGTTACGTGCAAATTCAGCTTATAGCCCTTATTTTCCTGCACCGTTTATAAATATTTTACATGTAGCTTTCTTCAAAAACATCAGTTAAAATGATATTGCAGTAGCGTGTGTCTGTAGTTTACTTTATTAACGGGTCTTTATAATTTAGGGGTTACAAGCGGAAACATGCTCACAGCACAGGTACTAGCTGTCAGTATGGTTCCACCTCTAACCCCTAAATATACTACTGGCTGCTTGTTGCCCAGTTTAATAAATACCTGTGCTGCGAATATGGTTCCACCTGTAACCCCTAAATAAAGTACTGGCTCTCTTTTTGGTAGTTTAATGAATACTACGCGGTTATCTCGCTGTGGCTGAGAAAAGAGGGCTAAACTATTCATATCAACTTTCAGTCTACCCCCATAAGCCTTCAAATAGACTGATTTACTCCAAGTTGACGATTAAAAGGCAGCGCTCCTTCTCACTTTATGTTGGACACTGGCTGGGGATTTGTAACCCAACTGGTTGATTGCTCAAAAGCTACCTTCTGATTTTATTTATAAAGGTCTACCTGGCAATAGGTCACGAAATAAGTTATGCGATACGCGAGTTTTGTCCTTCGCTAGTGCTATTTACGCCGAAGTTGTCCATATCGCGTTCAACGTTAGGGTTAGGGTTACTGGTAGAAGTTGGGTTATTCTTAGCACGGGTTGCCAGGCTTGGTTTGTATTTCGGTTTCGGGTTGATACTAGGGTGGGATGTGTTAGTTTATGATTAGTGCCGCATGAGTATGGCGAAGTTGTTGGGGTTAAGATTTTCAGGCACGAGTCAGGGTCATGGTTATTTTGGAGGCTTTCTTAAAGGCTTACGCGTTAAACGTGGGGGGTACCCATTAGAGGTATAGCCAAGGTTGGTGTTATGGTTGTAGATAACTCAATTTTCAGTGGGGTTACATTCTCCACCCCTGCTGGGCACAGTTACGAACCCTCCCCCGTAGTACAGATGACCTTACGTTAAATTTCAGAGAATGGTTAGGGTTCGTGTGGGGTTGGAGTTAATGCTAGGCTAAGTGTTAAAATAAGGACACAACATAAGGTACCCCCCTGGAATTTAGCGCAAGGTCCCTGTAGTACGGTAGTGTACTTGAACTCATTTTCAAGCTCACTTTACACTCCATCAAGCATTGGACGGAGCCGAAAATCATTGCATGCATCCTCAAGAAGTAGTGATAAACAATCCCAGTTTTCCTCTGGCTCCTGCACTCAGCTCAAATTTCACTGTCATAAGGGGAGACGGCTGGATCGGCTGCTCAGCGAGGGCTGAACTTCGTATAAAATATTTCGCAGCTCAATCAAAGAGCCTTCGGGAGGACATGTGCATAGGAACCCCCCATAACGCATGGGACCTTGTGCATAGCTATAGCCGAAACCCACTCTTTTTGTAACTTTAACAAGTAAACCAGCTGAGTTGGTGACCTAGTTTGTCAGAACCATTGCACATGTAAAATAACATGCGTGGTGTCGATGCATGCACGAGGGCTTTCAGCCAACGATAACAGACTGTTGCTGAGGTTATATTTTGTGTTCACTTAACAACGCAGTTAAATACTACTGGCAATGGGATCCATTTTGGTTGAGCGCCTGGCTAAAATTCGACCGTCTCGTTAGATATTGTATAAAAATGCCCGCCCTACTTGCTTTTCAGTGAGGATTATCGTTCTAATGACCCATTTCGGTTTACATGTGATATTTAGACAGTTTAACAGCAGTAGCCATCCCAGGGAGCCAATAGGAATGAAATTAGAGGCTGCATTTATACTTGCTAGACGGACTGTTCGTAGCCGTTTTCCATTGTGAGCAAATTCGAAAAGGCACCGACGTTAGCATACTCAAGACCGGTTCAGAAACCGGTTTGGTTGAGTTTCAATCTCGTAATATATACCTGTAGGAACCAACGGAGAACTTGGGTTCCATATACCTTCCAGCCATGTCACCCAAATATTTTTCCACAATCCCTAGGTCCCTTATCGGGGATACTGAAATTTCAGACCAAATTCTAGACATAAACCATGTTCAAAGATATATATATATATATATAGCACCCTAGCATATCGATTTAGATACCAATTACAAATTTCTCAAGGTCAAGTGGAGTTGAAAACAGCCACTGTCGACCGGATAACTTAAAACCCTGGATGTCTATTGGCTCAAACTTTAGCCAACCATAGAATCTTGTGTTAGGCATTATTTAAGGTTATCTGTTTGCTGTACATCTCCCATTTGCCTGACGACGAACTGGGGCATCAGATTCGAAAATTAACACAATAAAGTTATTTCAATCCCAAAGAACTCAACTTAATTTAATTAAATTTCTTGGGATGCCGATATTTCAGTACATACGTATAAATTTCGAGCACAGTGTTTTGCTATACGCTCGACGATGAGAGGAATTTGCAATTCACGAAAGTTTAACGCGAGAGCAGTTGTCCTTTCTACACAGATGCCGATGCACCAAGATTTTACCAAAGTAAGTACGAGTGAAACCTGCAATAAAATCTCCTCAAGGCTATCAAGTTGCAAACCTGTATGGGCAGCAGATGCTTGGGGTCTTCATATCAGACGCCCACCACAGACTTCGAAAATTCCAGTGGCCGAAATAAGAGTACATGCAATTTTGCCAGGATAGTCTTCCTGCAAATGTATTTGAAACCTTACTAGAGACAATTACGCATGTCGCAAGGCTAGAACGACTAAAAAAGGGGAGCACTTTGGACAAAAAATGGATGACAATTTCTGATAAAAGCTGCAATAATCCGACGTTCCCAAAAAAGGTTGTAAACCTCTCCTCAAGAGTTCTAACCACAACAGAAGAAAGAGTACACAGCAAAGGAATGAAATACAATCCATCTGATTGCACTTACTTGTATTTCCTTACTAGTTTTGAATCCATTCTATCTTCAACTGATCTGACAGAGGATGGACGGCTCACAATTCGAAATAATACAGTCCAAACTTTAAAAAACCACAGGACCTATTCAACATTATCTTTTGATGAAAAGAAAGCATTAAATTCACTTAAGAAGGATGAAAAAATTATAATTTTGCCTACCGGCAAAGGAGGTTCCATGGCTATTTTAAACAAGACGGAGTACATAGATAAGATGACATCAATTTTAATGGATAACTCAACTTACATGCCCCTAACTTCTGACCCCACAAAGTCAGAGAACTCAAATATCGAGAAGGTATTGAAATGCCTCAAAGGAAGAAAATTAATTTCTGAAGTACTGGCAAAATCATTGAAGCAGGATGAACCTACGATTGCCAAAATATACGGACTTCCCTAAGTTCACAAACATGGCATTCCGCTGCAACCGATAGTCTCCTTAATCGGTGCACCAAATTATATGATTTCCAAGTGGCTATTTCATCAACTCAACCCACCTACAAAGAACTTCGAATCCTCTATCCAAGACTCGCTACAGTTCCTCGAGAAGATAAAGACTAAAATTGCAAATGAAGAAATAATGGTGTCATTTGATGTTATTTCTTTATTTACGTCTATCCCTCTGGACTTAGCGAGGAACTGTACTGCAGAACTCCTACAGGTCTACACTACCGATGTTTTTGCGGAAGTCCTCCTGGAAATCCTCGATATTTGCCTTGAAACAAACTTTTCCTTTGCTGAAAATTATTATCGACAACTAAAAGGCGCCCCTATGAGTTCACCAATATCCAGTTTTTTGGCCGAGGCTGTGATGCAGAAACTAGAGGCTACAGCTCTCCCCAGAATTAACCCGAGATTGTGGCTGCGCTAGGTGGACGATACATTTGTTATCGTTAAAAAAGATCAACTTGAACCATTCCACAAAAACCTAAACTCCACGTTCCCAGGAATTGAATTCACCCTCGAAACAGAATTTGAAGAAACGGTTCCATTTCTTAGATGTCCTCGTACATGAAAGTTCGACCGTCGATTTTGACGAGGTCCACCGTATGCTCCACACCAGGTGGTGCAGGGACGGTGACTTGCGCGTGAATTAGTTTTTAGTGATAGTAACCTTGCGCTGCAGCTACCGCACTCTCTCCTCCTCCCCCACCTGATCCCGGTGTCATGACAGAGTCAAGAAGACCGGTGATGGGAGAAGGGCGCAGGTGGCTTGCGCGGCCGGAGCCGCCCCTGGGTGTACCACCACACCTGACTCCGATCCCACGAAATGGGAGTGCCATAAAGGTCACATTAAGAAGGAGCCATTGCAGCCTGACTTTCAGTCCGCCAGTCAGCCACTACACACAAAACACACATTGGGTTGACCACAAGGTCTGAGTTATCCTGTCAGTTGGCAACCTTCCAAGCCACGGCTTTTAGCGCACCGTGATAGTTTCAAGCGCGTCAGATTGTTTATAGTGAGGAAAATGCGCTGAGATCTCGACCTCACTATCTCCCCCACCCCCACAATCAGACCACCATCCGAGCCAGTCAGTTGTCTGGTGTGGGAGTGGGCGCATTGGCTGACGGGTCAGCGTACCCGTCTTCGCGCGCCACAGCACGACCTGGCCCCCATAACGCACACACAAGGATTTACTTACTCAGGGGATATGGAGGAGCCATCGCCATCTGACTCCCAGTCCACTGGTCAGCCACTCGACACACACAACACATACACTGGGCCGACGACGTGGTCTGGTGTAAGCGTCAGATTGGCAGCCTTCCAAGCCACGGTTTCTATGAAACCGTGATTTTATCAGGTGCATTATGATGATTGTGCGGGTGTTGTCTATGTATTGATGTAGATGTCGGGCGCTGATGTGACTTAGCCTCCGGTGGTTTACCGCAGATTGTCGTGGAGGCGCATGTGTCCTAATAGGCCCATGCAGTGTGTCAATGTGCGGGAGCAGTGAGGGCAGTGGAGGTGCCTGCGGCGACTGTATGTCAGAGCACCAGGCACTGGTTCACCAGCCTCCGTGCGATGGATTAGCAGGTGACCGACCAGGCCAATGCGTGAGTTGAAGTTGCGAGCGCATTGTGGGCAGGAAAAATCGGTAGAGGCTGTGCTGATGTCATTCATGTTAGTGGGGGTGGCAGTGGCAGTAAGAATGGCAGGAGTGGAGGGTGTGCATTGTGTATCGGTGTTGTCGGCGTTGTGGTGTATTCCGCTGTCATGGATGCGCATGTGACTGAATAGGCCCATGCGATGAGTGAATGCGTGAGGACAGTAAGGGCAGTGGAGGCAACGATCTCTGCTGTGTGATGGTGCTCCAAGCACTGGCTCACCGGTCTCTGTACGATGTATTCGCAAGTGACCGACCAGGCCGATGCGTGAGGTGAATGTGCGGTCGCATTGAGTACAGCTTAGGAGAGATTCCCCATCGCTGATGGTGTTGGTGGTGGTGGTGGTGGTGGTGGTAGTGAAGGCGAAGGCGGTGGTGGTTGCGGTGGTGGGGGTAACAGGCGATGAGTAGATGGATGTGGTCTCTATGATGGTGGGAGTAATGGAATTGATGCCAGGAGTGAGGGTGGGGGAGTCAGAAGGAGGGTTGGCAAAATTTTACGTAGAAATTGGAATTGTCGGATTGTTGGTGCATTGCGTACGAAGATGTCCAACAAGGCCGATTCGTGCTCGGAAGATGCGTTGACAGCGCGGGCATGTTGGCAGGGCCTGGGCATTGGCGGTGTTGGTGCGGGGCGCTGGTGACTTTCGTGCCGCTCTTTTGGCCTTGGCGGCGGCGATCCTGTTGGCCTCATAAATTGCTGAACCAGTCTTCACGGATCTTCTCCATGCCGGTCTATCCTGGGCGAAGTCCTCCCAGGTCACCGGGTTGATTTGCAGTTGCTTCAGCGATTTTTTTCAAAGTGTCCATGTAGCGTCGTTTTTGACCTCCCTGTCGGCGAGAACCCGTAGCGACATCTCCGTAGAAATGTCGTTTGGGTAGTCGCTCATCGTCCATTCTTACCAGGTGGCCGCTCCATCGCAGTTGCACTTGCCTCAGCATGGCATGAATGCTGAGGATTCCGGTCCGCTCCAGTACTTTCATGTCCGGGATCCCATCTTGCCATCTCAGCTTTAGTATTCTGCGGAGGCAGATGAGATGGAAGTCATTCAGCTTCCTGGCTTGGTTCGAGTAGACGGTCCAGGTCTCCACTCCGTAAAGGAGTGTCGTCAAGACGACGGCCTTGTACATCTTTAGTTTGGTGTTCGAGGTGAATACCGTGGTGAAGGCCTGCAGCCGGCAAAAGCCCTGATTAGCTTTGGTAATCGGTTGGGCAACCTCGTCATCGATTCTCGTGTTGCGTGAGAGCGTGCTTCCTAGATAAGCGATGGTTTTCACCTTTTTGAGTTGTGCACCGTTGACATTGATTCGAGGAGCATTGTATTCCGCGCTGAGTGGCGGCCGGTGCAAGACAACCGTTTTGGCTCTATTGATTGTTAATCCAAAATCGGTGCAGCCTGCAGCGAAGGGGTTCATACTCATTTGCATGTCCATATCCGTCACGGTGTTAAGGGCGCAGTCGTCCGCGAAGAGCAAGTCGTGGACTGTGGACTGACACGCACGTTGAAGCCTGCATACGCTGACTGTTCAGAAGGTGCCCGAAATTTTTGTAGGATGGAGCCAATACGCAGCCCTGCATCACTCCGTCGGTCACTGCGAATGCTTCAGATACCGTCCCGTTGTCAGTGACGCGCGCCGTCCTCCCGTCATGAAGGTGACGCACTATGTGCGTAAACCGCTCTTCTTGCTGGCGGGCGGCAAAGATCATATCAGTTGTTCCGCGTTGTCGGCGGTAGCCGCATTGGCTTTCCGGGAGCAGGCCCTGCTCTAGGTGGCCTTTCAGACGATTGAAAAGGATAAGGGTGAAGATCTTTCCGGCGATGTTGAGCAACGAGATGCCTCTCTGATTATCATAGATTTGCCGGTTTCCCTTCCGTTTGTAGAGATAGACGATGGTCGAGTCTTTAAATCCTGAGGAACTTGTCATTTGCCTCACATCTCCTGGAAGAGTGTTATGAGTTCAGCTATCAGCCGGGGCCCACCGTGCTTGTAGACTTCCGGTGGGATTGCGTCGGTCCCGGTGCTTTACCGCTGGAAATCTGTTGCACGTTCCGAGTGGTTTCTGGTAGGGAAGGCGGCAGATCCAGGTCATTGTTCGTGTCCACTTGAGGAAGCCGGTCAAATGACAGCATCGGATATGACTGATGAGTAATAAAGGACACTTCTGAAGTGCTCGACCCAGTGCTTCAGAATTTGCGATTTCTCTGTCAGCAGTGTTGTGCCGTCAGAGCTGAGCAGCGGGGCGGACCCCTTAATACACGGGCCGTAGATGGCCTTGATGGCTTTGAAACAGTTTTTCATTTCATTGCGGTCCGCATACTCCTGGATTTCCTCAGACTTTCGGATCATCCAGGCATCCTGCATCTCCCGCAGCCCTTTGCTGTACAAGGCGGTGGCATCTGATGAAGGCTGGTTTGGTGGTGTCAGTCCGATGGTCCATGTTGGTTTTGTGTAGTTCATTCTTCTCCGCGAGTAAGTTGCTGATGTCGGCGTCATTGTCATCAAATCAGTCCTGGTGTTGACGGCGTGCGCGTCCAAGGACTTCGAGGGCGGTGGACTGGATGACATTTCGCAGTTGGCACCATCGTGTTTCTACGGCAGCATTATCAGCTGGAGGATGCAGGTTTTCCAGTTTCTCGGTTATTTGGTTGATGAAATCAAAACGGTGAGCAGACAAATTTAACAAAAGAGTATTTAACTTACCTGGTGGCCTCTTAACTTGGGGCCTTCGTCGGGGTTGCAATCAGAGCCTCATCTGGAAGATGACGAGGCCGTGATCTGTCCAACCATCGGCATCGCGGATCGCCTTGGTTACCAGCACGTCCTGTCGATCTCGCCTCTGGACGAGAACATAGTCCAGCAGATGCCAGCGCCGCGACCGAGGGTGCATCCACGTGGCCTTCTCCCTCGTCGGAAGGTGGAAGAAGGTGTTGGTCAGCAGGAGACGGTGTTCCGCACACGTGTGCAGAAGAAGGAGGCCGTTATCGTTACAGCTACCGAGCCTGTGGGGACCAAGCCTCCCTGCCAGGCAGCGTGGTTCATCCCGACGCGGCAATGAAATCACCAAGGACAATTAACTTGTCCTCTTTCGGCACAGTCGCCAGCAGGGCGTGCAGGTCCTCGTAGAATTCGTCCTTCGCCGCATCAGAGCTTGTCATTGGGGGAGCGTAGTCGCTGATGATGGTGGCGAACTGGTCTCCCGAAGAGGCGGGCGGAGGTTCATCAGGCGATCATTGATACCCTGCGGCAGACAGGGCAGACGTCCCACGATGTCGTTCCGGATGGCAAAAGCAACACCAGCGTCGCGTCACTCTGCCTTTGGCCGGCCGCTCAAGAAGAAGGTGTAGCCGGCACCCACCTCCTCCAACTGACCCTGCTCAGAGAATCGGGTCTCGCTGAGAGCAGAAATCTCCACCTTGTAGTGCGCCAGTTCCCGAGCGACTAGCGCCGTCCCTCGTTCCGGCCGGTTGCTTTTAGGATTGTCTAAAAGCGAACGAACATTCCAGGCTGCTAGTGTGAGTGGAATCACCCGAGCAGCCTGGAGGGTATTGTGAGGGGAATGGGGACGGGGGGTATTGTTGTTTGTTTGAGTTTTAGGACCGCGTATTTTGTGATCTGCGAGCCACGGCCGGCTGCAGAAGACGTGATAACCAGCATTTTTTAAGGTCACCTTTTCTAGCCCCTTCCTCTGCGAGGAGTCAAACAGTGCTGTCCCTAAATATGGCTGCTGAGACATCCCAGACGGCTGCCAAACTCCACTATAATTATTGTTTTTGTTTTAGTGGGAGAACGACTTGGGTTATCCTGGGCCGCCTACGGGGTTGCTGTCTCCCCCACCGTAGGACTTTTTGAGAGGAGGAGGTGGGAAGTGGGAAGTTCGGGACTCAGACATACCGGGTGTGAAGGCACACACAACACCGGAGACCCTCACCTGGATTAGTTCGCCGGTCATGACGGTTGCCCGGGGTGTGGCCGCTGGGAAGAACCCAACTTCGAGGAGCCACAGATGAGAGTTGGGTACCAGTTAGAGGCGGCCACAGGAGCATTCACCACCTGTACGAGACAAATGGAGCGACCAAATTTTATCTGTGTCGTGCTACCCCTAAATAATACCCCTTCACACCCCCATTGTACATAGGAAAACAGACGGGACGCTACATACCTCAGTCTATCGTAAAGATACATACTCCGAGGTCATTTCACATTTTGGGAGTAACTACCCCATGTCTCACAAACGGAGCTCTGTTAGCAGCTTGCTAAGTCGAGCAAAACCTCATTGTTCCGATGAAGAAACATATCTAACAAAAAATGAAATACCTTTTCAAATTATTTTCCCAAAATTGATATCCTACTGACTTTGTCCGTCGATGCATACGACGACAACAGTCAAAAGAAAAAGGTATTTCCAGAGCTACGACCTTCCAGGTTCCAAAAACAACAAACAAACAACGAGCCCGTGGCTCAATGGTAGAGCGTTCGACTCAAATACCAAAGGTCGCGGGTTCGAATCCCAGGTGTGCCACACTTGGGATTGGGTATGACTGGCTGATGACGGCTAATAAGCCAGAAATGGCCATTCCGGTCTCCCTTGTCTTTGTCGGATCCACCTTATCAACATATGCTACACGTCGCTATGCGACTGCCTGTGAGTACTCTAGTCTGAGTTCCAGGGCACAACGGAACATAAATGTTCCTTAAGCAGATCGGTGAGCCACACACTATCATCATATTCCCGATCGCAACCGACAAAGCAACGAGCCCGTGGCTCAATGGTAGAGCGTTCGACTCAAATACCAAAGGTTGCGTGTTCGAATCCCAGGTGTGCCACACTTGGGATTGGGTATGACTGGCTGATGACGGCTAATAAGCCAGAAATGGCCATTACGGTCTCCCTTATCTTTGTCGGTTCCACTTTATCAACATATGCTACATGTCGCTATGCGACTGCCTGCGAGGGCTCTAGTCTGAGCTCCAGGGCACAACGGAACATACATGTTCCTTAAGCAGATTGGTGAGCAACACACTATCATCATATTCCCGATCGCAACCGACAAAACAACGAGCCCGTGGCTCAATGGTAGAGCGTTCGATTCAATTACCAAAGGTTGTGTGTTTGAATCCCAGGTGTGCCACACTTGGGATTGGGTATGACTGGCTGATGACGGCTAATAAGCCAGGAATGGCCATTACGGTCTCCCTTATCTTTGTCGGTTCCACTTTATCAACATATGCTACATGTCGCTATGCGACTGCCTGCGAGGGCTCTAGTCTGAGCTCCAGGGCACAACAGAACATACATGTTCCTTAAGCAGATCGGTGAGCAACACACTATCATCATATTCCCGAACGCAACCGACAAAACAACGAGCCCGTGGCTCAATGGTAGAGCGTTCGACTCAATTACCAAAGGTTGCGTGTTCGAATCCCAATAGTACCACACTTGGGATTGGGTATGACTGGTTGATGACGGCTAATAAGCCAGAAATGGCCATTCCGGTCTCCCTTGTCTTTGGCGGTTCCACTTTATCATATATATGAGAAGAAAAGGCGATCTCAGGGACTATAAGTGTATTGTCCTGACGTTTCAAAAGCATACAAGCTTTCATCGTCGGAGGTGAGTATCGTACCGCGTCTCACAGTATTTATAGGTGTGACAGCCATTTTTGTAACACAGGGTTGATTATACGGGTTTACCTTAACAGTGTACACTGTAGAGAGGACGGGGTTGGGGGCCATAATTGGTTTTGGCGTTCATCGCCGGCATACACACAGGAAACATCTCTGTAGTCACCGGAGTGAAGAAGGGGGGAGGAGGATAATTGCTGTCAGTCGACATGTCTCTCGTTGAGTGGGGGGCATTGCCCGCGTCCGCATTGACCTTAATTGACGCCCTGGGTCGATAGTCATGTTTCTGTACTGCTGACTGCATGTCTTCTCGTCTGTCGACTTAGTGGTTGATGCGGCAGTATTGATGACTGCGCCTTCGTCGGCCCCGAATTGTGGCGTGGTTGCGTGCATGTCCGTCCTAGGTTCTCCCGTGGTTGGATTCAAGTTTGGCCTA
The DNA here is from genome assembly GCA_017591395.1 of Schistocephalus solidus. Lineage (NCBI taxonomy): Eukaryota > Metazoa > Platyhelminthes > Cestoda > Diphyllobothriidea > Diphyllobothriidae > Schistocephalus > Schistocephalus solidus. The sequence continues at coordinate 56,811 of WEDG01005706.1, read as the reverse complement.
ATTCCTTGGTTGCTCTTACGTTCGATGAGCTGCACCCGGAGGGCTTGGTAGGCTACCGGAAGGGCAACACAACGGTTGATCGACGTAGTCTCCGTGTGCCAGGCTTCGATTGTTTCTGTGGGTACGTGGTAATTTCCTCGACCCAGGATTTCGGCGTTCTGGAAGGCGAACGTGTGCCCAGAGTTTGCACAGTGTTTCGCCACCCGGGACAATGGGTCCATTCTCCTCAATACCCGCACCTGTTCAGTAACACAGGTCTGCAACCGCTTCCCGGTCTCTCCGACGTAGGTAACTGCACAGGAGCCATAGTGGATCCGGTAGATAACGTTTGACGTCTCATCTCGTGGAAGGGGGATTCTTGGTCTCATAACTAGATTCCGAATGGTTTAATCCGGTCGGTTGGCGATTCCGATCCCCAGCGGTCTGAGGAGGCAGGAAACTGCCTCAGAGACGCCATCAAGGTATGGCAGTGCACGCCAGCTTTTTGGCTTTTCTGTCACCGGATTTTGTCTTGGTTTGGCCAGCCTGCTGCGCTCGATAAAGTTACGAGGGTATTCGTTGGCCATGAAAATGGCGCTGAAGAACGTTATCTGCCCTGGGCGACTTCTTTCCCAGGATAGGTGTGGTCCTGTATGTTTGGAGATCACAGGGTGCTTGGTAGAATGAAAAATGCAAAGTTCCTCTTCCGTGGAGGGAGTGGAGGGAGTGACTCGTTCGTTGTCGGAACTGCAAAGCATCCAAAGTGATGACAACATCTGTCGACCCTGGCCACCTGCATAAAGCATGCTCTGTAAAACAAAATAGCTACTTGAGAAGTATGAATTTTTTTCCACTTGATTTTTGATTTCCTTATAAAGTAAAATATATGTTATAGAGAACCTACCCATTAATATTCATTCTTTTTCTTTTTGGTATCGAATTGCACTTTAAATTTTATACTTAAAGGAAGGGTATCATAGGGTTTTAAAAAAGTTTATAATAATGAGAGTTTTTAAGACCTTGAAATATTTATCCATAATACACCTTGTCTGTAAATTTATTACTATTGCCTACGAGGTATGCAACATGATCCATATCCATTGTGACATTTTATAAGAACTGTGTGAATTCTTCTTCGTAGCACACAGAAACGTGTGATCTTTATACAGAGTGTGCACAGCATGCGGTGTAGAAACCTTAAATATAAGTGTACCAGCCTGTAGGGTTCAAATTATTAAGCAATTTAGATAAATTTTTAAAACCGAAAATACCCTATTTATATGTATAAAGTTTGAAGGTGTAATTTTCTACCAGATGAGTACGAGAAAGAATATGTTTGCGTATGCTTTTATAAAATAGTTTTAAATTTAAAATGACATCAAAAATCAATGAAAGACGCATACTACTTGAGTAGCAGGAGGTCAGAAAGAAGCTGCTTCAAAAGCTGATATCCTACTGTGACTGAAATATCTTGAGATAAGGCTGCATGATCATCTACCTTACGCCCCTACGTAAGTAATTTGTTCGAAACGAAAGCACATTTCAGAATTTTGATTGATATTTCCTGAGGTAGGTTATCGCTTATACTTGGTAGTTGCACACTCCACTTACAGTAGATATACTGCTTTATAAAATGGTAACCCAATATTCCAAAATATTGTTTTGGTTAAAAAAGCTAGTCTAAGTAGACCTGTAATATTAATTATCATGCCGCCAAATCTCAAGATATTTCAGTCATGTTAGGATTCTGGATTTTTGAACGGGCTTTTTTCCGGCCGCCTACCAAAATTATGTTCTATAAAGCAGGAAAATTAGTGCGTGTGTATTTTCCCACGTTAAGTTTCGATGTCCGTATAAGATCATACATTTTTACATCGAAAAAATGCATAAAATATTCTTTTTTGTACTTATTTGGTAGCAACTTACATTTTCAAAATTTATATTTGACGAAGGGATATCGTTCGGCTTTAAAAAGCTTTTGTCGATTTCCGAATGATTTTGAACCCCATTCCTGTAACATTTACATGCAAGGTATCGAAACTACAAGGTTTATGTTTTCCGTGCAAGGAAAATCCTCTATTTCTATACTTTACTAAGAAGGCTAATGAATGTTTTGGACCATAATGTATACCTTAAAAGAAGAAGTAATAAATGGACAGTTATAATGCTGTATGAAGTTACATATCAGCATCTTAAAAAATTGCAGCTGAAACTTCTTTCAAGCTGAAAGATGTCATTTATTCAAGTATAAGCTTTGAAGGAGACGTAATTTACTGCCACATGAATATAGGAGCGCTTATTTTGGTTCGAGGTTTCCACAAAATATATTTCAATTTAGGGGCGTCGAAAATCAATGGGAAAATTCATACTACTTAAGTCGGAATTTGTACAGTGTAGTTTTTGCATGCAATCAGGAAGCCGGTCATTCAGAAGCAGGTATCTATACGAGACTGAAATATCTTGGAATTATGCAGCAGGATAAGTAATATTAAAGCAATACGTAGACAATATTTTTTTCTAATCAAAAGCACATTTCATAATTTGGGTAAGCATTTCATGAGGTAGCACATTTACTGTAGTTAGAGGAGTTGTAAATGTGCATTGAGCTTGAGCTCTCCGGAATCTTGTGTTTTGAAGTAGCCAATTTTTTCCTGTCATTGAGGAAGCGGGAATGTTTTATCCAAGCTCCAGCCTTTGCGCAGGATCCTTAGCTTTCATTTTTTTCTTCAGTTAAAGCTGCATTGCGAAACCGGCTTTCCATCTGCACAGTTCTGCACACGCAATGCCGCTCTAATTTTACAGCAGAGATTTCTGTGGAACGGACTAAATAGGGCGCAAGTAAGAGGTGATTCTGCAGGCAGACTGCGCGCAAAAAAAGGATTGATCTAAGAACCCTGACAGTTTGACCAGTATTCTTGGACCGACTTTTTTCCATCAAGGTACGAAGTCTTGAATCGAATACAATGCCGTCAGTCTGAATGGCTAAAGACACTTCAATTGAATATCAGATCGGGAACAGCGCCCTGCGTTTACAACGATCGGTTTTGCGGTTTTTTTGTTGCCAAACCGAGTAACAAGACCAAAGGTGGTAAGTTCGTGGGTCAGGAATCTGGTCCACCAAACTCCCTCATCAGCCAAAAGAATTCAATGAGAGTGGGCTCCACATTTCAGTTAAATCTTCCGCTTGCAGCTTGAAGACTTCTGCAGTTGTGAACACAGGCTAATGTCGACTAGCTTCCGCAAACGTGGAAACGACTACATTTTAAAGTTACTGATGGTTCGACCGTCGGTTTCGACGATATTCACCGTATGCACCACAGCAGTGCGACACAGGGACGGTGACTTATGCTGGATTATAATGACAGTATACGTTCACTGCGTCTACTTCAATCTCTGTTCCACTCCCTCATCTGGGCCCGGTGTCAAGACGGCGTCAAGAAGACCGGAGGTTGGAGAGGGCGCAGGTCCACGCATTGTGGTCCAACACAAAACGAGAACACGGCAACACAAGAGAGTGGTGGCTCGGATCCCAGCTGAGCGGGAGAGCCCTAAAGACCACATTATGAAGGAGCCATTGCAGCCTGGCTCTCGGTCCGCCAGTCGTCCATTGCGCACAAATGCACACATTGGGCTGACCACGCGGTCCGAGTTATCCCGTCAGTTAGCAATCTTCCAAGCCATGGCTTTTGGCGCACCGTGATAGCTTCAAACGCGTCCGATTGCTTATAGTGAGGAAAATGCGCTGATCCGTCTACCTCACTCTCTACCCCACCCCCAGAATCGTTAATAATGACAAGGATATGATAAAGTACTACATTCCAGAGAGATTACGGTTAGCATTAATGTTCGCGTTAGGGTGAGAACACGAGAATAGTTACTCCTCGTGGACTTCGGTGCCCGACCACCTGTATTACTGGGATGGGTCCTATTCCCGAAGCTGTATGTGTGAACACCGGTCAGGCTCGGCCCTTTACTCTACCCCCGGTAGACCGCAGAGGCTCAATATCACGCCAATAATGTGTTGTCTAGTTTTCGTGCCGTTTCAGCTTTAGAGGCTCGCAGCTCGAAAGTTCATAGTGTGACCAATCTTTAAAAACAAGCTTTGTAAATGCCGGGCACAGAGATGTGTTGACCTAAATGTTAATATGAAAACCCCGCTAAATTCTACGAAGTCATATGCTGAACACTTCCAGGCGAGTATGTTCTAACCAGCCATTGAATGACTCTCGGCCAATCAATAAATCGTCGATAAGCTACGGTAACGGGACCCATGTGGGTTTTAGATCCAAGTTACCAGAAAACTAACCAATCTGCTTCTCTTTATATCTGCTACGAAGAGCCTATCTTGGAAGGGACGACGCAGTTTCATAATTATTCCTAAATCAGGGTTACGGTACGCGTTAATCCTCGCAGTCTCCATGAGGCGTAGTCACCTTCTCGAGCATAAATTACTCGTTCTCTTGCCAGATTTCGTTGAAGCCGGAACCTCAATCTCAGCCTCACTGTTTGGGAGTTCTTCTCTAGCAACTCCGAATCCTATGCGCGTTATGATAAGACCGAGAGTGATTCGATTGAAGTGCTTCTGGGTTAGCGCTCAACTTTCCAATTTTAGGTTGACGACCCTTATGTTCAATCTGAACACGCTGGCAGCGCTTGGTCTTGCGTCACACTGGGCGCGCATTTCGTCTAGGCTGAACAAAGCACACTTTAGGCCTCCCTCTTCCCAATCCCAATCCCCCCCCCACCGCAAACAACCGTCCGAGTAGCGTTTTTCGTGTTTTACCGAGGAAGCTCCAGTTGTGATGGCTCTACTACCAACTTTGTTTTTTTGTCTTCAGGTCTGTGCCTGACCGGCGTCGGTGACTAACGCGCTGCAACATCTTAAAAGCGTCTGTCACTTCCGTGGGAGGTAGAGGCAAAAGATGTCGGCGACAGAATGGGCAATTTCATCACCGTTCGCTGCTGCACCGTCTCACAAGTGGACTATTTGGCGTACAACTCCACCTAAAAAAAACCAGTTGAAACAATCGGGAAAACAGGACTATTTGTGTGTTTCTGGACAGGAGGTTTCCTAAGTAGTCAGCACCGAGGGAACTTTGACGCTGCCAAAAGGCTGTACCCCTGAGAACAGATCTTCGAGGACGAGGATTTTCAGTATTATTATTATTAGTATTAGTAGTAGGAGAGGTATTAGTAGTAATAGTAGTAGTAGTAGTGGTAGTAGTAGTAGTAGTAGTAGTAGTGGCCGTAGTAGTAGTAGTAGTAGTAGTAGTAGTAGTAGTAGTAGTAGTAGTAGTAGTAGTAGTAGTAGTAGTAATGCATTAGATAGTAGTATCAGAAGTAGTAGTAGTAGTAGTAGTAGTAGTAGTAGTAGCAGTATTAGTAGTGATGGTAGTAGTATTATTATTATTATTATTAGTAGTAGTAGTAGTAGTAGTAGTAGTAGTAGTAGTAGTAGTAGTAGTAGTAGTAGTAGTAGTAGTAGTAGTAGTAGTAGTAGGGAGTAGTGAGTGAGGAGGAGGGAGGAGGAGGAGGAGGGAGGATGAGGGAGGAGGAGGGAGGAGGGAGGAGGGAGGAGGAGGAGGAGGAGGAGGAGGAGGAGGAGGAGGGAGGGAGGAGGAGGAGGAGGGAGGAGGAGGAGGAGGAGGAGGAGGAGGAGGGAGGAGGAGGAGGAGGAGGAGGAGGAGGAGGAGGGAGGAGGAGGAGGAGGAGGAGGAGGAGGAGGAGGAGGAGGAGGAGGAGGAGGAGGAGGAGGAGGAGGAGGAGGAGGACGATGACGATGAGGACGAGGTGCAAAAACGAAAGCAACAGCAAAAGTAGTAATCGTAATTATGGTTGTCAAAAATAAAACGTGTTAATGATGGCAGCAATCGGTAGTTCCGGGCAAATTGCCAATGAACTTAAGTGTCCCTTTTAATTCTTCTGCTGAAGTACGCAAAGCTATAATATATTCTATTCAACTGTTTCAATGAGCACTTGATTAAGGCGTTACTAAATTTTGATAGTTTTTCGTGAGTGAAAACCCTTTGAGTGCCCTTGTAGTTGTGCTCTCCAGTTATGCTTCACTTTTTGGACTAAAACGTTCGCCTTCAGCGATGTAAATTACTCAAAATTTGTCGTTTGTTTTGCTCCTTGAGTGTGCTTCTAATTCAAGACATCATCGGTTTTTAGAGTGACTACTGCTGCATTAACTTGATCACAGCTGTTGCTTTTATCAAGCTTCTGGAGAATTAAGAGATCTGGTATAGCCCGCTATGGGCAAAACAAATTTACTGTTCCCATGAACTCTACCAGACGGATTCACTGATCTTCAAACTTTTGCAGTCTTGACTTCACTAACCACTTTTTATTTAAGATTCTTATCACCTATATGGATTAGGTGCTTGGTAAAGTCATGGAAGGATGCGACGTCATTCAGGCAATTCTGAAAACAAACGAATTCTATGACAGAACGCCGAGTCGAAAGCGCGTACCTGATACAGATCTTTTAGTCTCCGGAACCCATGTTTCCTGTTCACAGGATGCATGCTCTTCTATACTTACGAAGTACATACATTCCAAACGGCCGTTCGTAGCACGAAATGTTCGTGAGTCCCTATTCACTATCGTTTTTTCCGACATTTTCATCCGGAAAATGCCAGTTTCGTCAATATGGAAAACTAGCCGAGAGAGATAAACTTGCTTTTCAATTAATTCTCTCAGCGTAACGATGCATTTTTCGGTTGCCTGTCTGTTTACGATGGTGGACGAGAGATAGTTTTTTACGGGAAGACGCAAGTATAAAGAGCTGGGGGACTGCCAACAGTATCTGTTACGGTGCTACACAGCGTTGGTGCTAGTTCAGTCGTCGTTTTCGACGATGTCTACCTTATGCGCCACAGCAGGGTGGCGTAGGGTCGGTGACTTGCGCTGGATTTAGTGAGAGTAGACATGCACTGCAGTTACCTCACTCTCTGTTCCACTTCTACTCCCGGGTTCGGTATGAAGACAGAGTCAATGAGATCGGAAATGGGAGAGGGCATAGGTGCACGCACTGTAGGGTAACAGAACAATAACAGAACAACAAAAGGAAGGGACGGCTCGGATCCCAACTGAATTGGAGTGTCATAAAGGCCACATTACAAAGGAGACATTGCAGCCTGGCTCTCGGTCCGCAAGTCCTCCATTGCGCACAAATGCACAAATTGGGCTGACCACGCGGTCCGAGTTATCTCGTCAGTTAGCAACCTTCAAGCCACGGCTTTTAGAGTACCGTGATAATTTCATGCGCGTCAAATTGTTTATCATCCGGAAAAATGCACTGAGCCATCCACCGCTCTCTCTCTCTCTCTCTCTCCCTCTCTCTCTCTCTCTCTCTCTCTCTCTCTCTCTCTCTCTCTCTCTCTCTCTCTCTCTCTCTCTCTCTCTCTCTCTCTCTCTCTCTCTCTCTCTCTCTCTCTCTCTCTCTCTCTCTCTCTCTCTCTCTCTCTGACTCCCATCCCTACAATCAGACCACCGCCCCAGCCGGTCATTTGTCTGATGCGGAAGTGGGCGCGTTGGTTGACGGGTCGGTGTACTCGTCTCCGCATGCCACAGCACGACCTGGCCCCCTAAACGCACACACTAGGATTCACTAAATCAGGGGATATGAGGAGCTATCGCCATCTGACCCCCCAGCCCACTGGTCAGCCACTCAACGTGCAATACACATTGGGCCGACTGGTCTGTTGTAAGCGTCAGTTAGTAGCCTTTCAAGCCACAGTTTCTTGGAAACCATTTATATTCTGAGGTACGTGCTGATGACAAGGGTGTTGTGTATGGATTGGTGGTGGTGTTGTGGGTTGATGTGGTTTAGCCTATGATGGTTTACCGCAGGTTATCGTGTAGAGGCACGTGACCTAGTAGGCCCATGTGGTGTGTGAATTTGCGGGAGCAATGAGGGCGGTGGATGCGGGCACGGTGACTCTATGTCGGAGCCCCAGGCACTGGTTCGCCAGTCTCGGTGCGATGGATTCGCAGTTGTCTCAGCCGAGCGTAGATGCTGAGGAGGCCTGTTCGTTCCAACACTTATGTATCCGGGATGTTTTAGTATTCTGCGGAGACAGCCGAGATAAAAGAGGTTAAGCTGTCTGGGCTGCTTTTGGTACATCGTCCCGGGCTTCGCTCCATCGAGCAGCGTCGGCAAGATGAAAGCTTTGTACATCTTGAGTTTGGTGCTGAGGTTGAGACCGTGTTGAGTCCAGATGATGATCTGCAGCGGAAATATCCATGCTCCTTTGCATGTCCTCTTCTGTCGTTGCATTGGGTGCGGAGTCGTTAGCGAAAAGAAGGGCATGGATGGTGGTTGGGGATACACGTGACTGGGAGTGCATCCACCGTTGATTGAGGAGTTGGCCATCCACCAGTAGGCGATGCGGATCATGGGGCGTTCGACACGGTAGGCGCCCATTATCATGGGAGAGAACATGAGACTGAAGAGGGTAGGCACGAGGAAGCAGCCCTGCTTCACTCCGTCAGTCACTGCTTAGACCTCTGAGACGGCTGTGTTTTCCGGGATGCGCGCCATCATGCCATCATGGAGCTGACGTACTATTGGAGTTAATCATTCGGGACGGCCGAATTTCTGCATGATTTTCCACATTCCTTAGCGATTCACTGTGGCAAATACTTTTGTCAGATCAGCGAGGGTTTATTCGAGATGAGTCCGCATCTCCTAGCACTTCTCCTGCAGCTGAGGCGCTGCCAAGATCATATCGATGGTGCCGCGGTGAGAGCGGAAACCGCATGGGCTTTCCGGAATGAGTCCTTGTTCCAGGTGTCTGTTGAGGCGAGTAAGGAGAATGCGGGCAAAGATTTTCCCGACGATCTTAAGCAACAATATTTCTCAGTTGTTGTAGCAGAGTTGGCGGTTCCCCTTCTTCTTGTAGAGATGGACGTTTGTGGCGTCCTTGAAACCCTCAGGGACCTGTCCTTGGCGCCTCATATTTTGGAAGAACGCCGTTAGCTGGTTCATCAGTTGGAGGCCGCTATTCTTTACGATCTCAGTGGGGATCACGTCCGATCCAGGTGCTTTCCTGTCGGAGAGTTGCTGCACGGCATTGATGGTTTCTTGAAGAGAGGAAAAGAGATCGAGGTCGGTATTGGTCTCCACTTGAGGCAGTCGGTCAATGGCGGCATCGGAGATGGTGAAGGGCCGATTGAGAACGCTTCAGAGGTGTTCGGTCCATCGCTTCAGGATTTGTGCCTTCTCAGCGTGTAGTGTAATTCCCTCAGCATTAAGAAGTTGAGCGGATCCTTTGACAGCCTTGATGGTGGCGAAGAATTTCTTCCATTCATTGCGTTCCGCGTGCCCCTTGATCTCCTCGGTCTTGCGAGCCAGCCAGGTGGCACACATTTTCCGCAGGCGTTGCTGCACAAGATGGCAAATTCTGTAGAAGGCTGCCTTTTTTGCATCGGTAGGGAGATCAACATAGACTTTGTGCAACTGGTTCTTCTCAGCGAGCAGAGCGTTTATGGTTGCGTCGTTATCATCGAACCAGTCCTGGTGTTGTCGATGTGTGCGGCCGAGGACATTCATGGTAGTGGATTAAACCATGTCCCTCAGTTGACACCAGCGGTTCTCCACGTAGGTGTCCTCGTCGCCGACTGGGAGGTTGGCTAGCTGGTGAGCCAGTTCGTTGCTGAAATGGAGATGGTGAGTAGGCACATTTAACAAAACAGTATTCAACTTACCTGGTGATGGCTTTCCTCGGGGTCTCCTGCGTGGCTGTAGACGAAGCCTCATCTTGGAGATGACGAGACGATGATCCATCCACCCGTCGGCAACTGCGATCGCCTCTGTCATCAGCAGGTCCTGCTGGTCTCACCTCCGGACGAAGACATACTCCAGCCGGTGCTAGTGCCTCAAGCGGGGGTGCATCCCGGTCGCCTTCTGTCGTATCGGAAGGTATAAGAAGGTTCTGGTCCGAATGAGGCAGTGCTCTGCGCAGATGCGTCGGAGGAAATGTACATTGCCATTGAAGCCGTAGAGACCGTGAGGCCCAGCACTCATCTCCTTATTGCATGGTCTGTGCCGACGCGTGCGTTAAAGTCACCAATGACAATCAACTTATCCGCCTTCAGCAGAGTCAACAGGAGGGCGTGCAAGACCTTGTAGATTTTGTTCTGTGACTCGTCGAAGTTGGTCATCGGAGGAGGGGGGGGGGGGGCGTGGATACTGATGACGGCGTCGAAATTTTCTCCCCGAACAGGCAGACGGAGGCTTATCAGGCGATCATTGATGCCCTGCGGCAGAGAGGTCAGGCGTCCCATGATGTCAGTTCGGATGGAAAGGCGACGCCGGTGTCGCATCGCTATGCGTGGGGGTGGCCACTCCAGAAGAAGGTGTAGCTGGCAGCCACCTCCTCCAGGTGATCCAGCTCGGAGAATCAAGTTTCGCTGAGAGCAGCAATGCCCACCTTGTATCGGGCCATTTCCCGAGCGACTAGCGCCGTTCTCCGTTCCGGTCGGTTGCTCCTCGGATTTTCTAAAAGGGATTGAACATTCCAGGCTTCTAGAGTGAGCGGGTTCACTCGAACAACCCGGGGCGTACCCCGGAGGGTACGGTGCGGGGGATTGGGAGAGGAGTTGTTGGTATTGTTTAGAGTTTTCGACCGCGTATTTTGTGATCTGCGACCCACGGTCCGCTGCAGTTATAGTGAGACCCAGCATTTATTTAGGGCACCTTTTCGAGCCCCCTCCCCCGTGAGGGGTTAAGAGGTGCTGTCCCTAAATTGGACTGCTGAGTCATCCCAGGTTGTTACCGAGCTCCACTATGGGTCATGAGTTGGCTTAGTGAGAGAACGACCGATTCACCTGGGCCGCCTACGTGATTGCTGTCACGACCGCCGTAAGATTTTTTTAACCGTGGAAGAAGAGGGAAGGTTGAGGGGAGAGGTAGGAGTGGGGAGGGGGGAAGGGCAGGGAGAAGGGAGCAGACACACCGGGTGAGGAGCCACAGGTGAAACATTGGTACTAGTTAGAGGTGGCGCATTCAGCACCTGCACGAGACCAAAAGAACGACCTAAGGCTGCCTGTGAGAGTGGCACGCATAACAGAATTTAATGTTGCGAGCAGGAAGTCGGAGCTCAGCGAACACAGACTGAACTTGCAGTCCTCTTCTTTCGTAGGTCTGATATTTCCTAATTAAGGAAAGGTCTGTACTTGTAAGTTCCTGAAGCACGGAAAACGTGCCGGCCCCTCCTCCCCCTCCCCATCCCACCGCCTCTAAAGGACTGCAGTTCTAGTGCGTTAGTCAAAAAGGGTGACAACAATGACTCAGAGCAGGCGTTAGTCAGGCAGCATTGAGTATGTGTGAATCCCTAAATATTGTCGTACATGCAAAGTGTATGCGTCCAATGAAGGCTTTATGGTACATTAGCCACTATGCCCACTTTAACCGCCGCCGACTGCAAGACTCGGACAGGCTACTGCTGTGCTGGGGAGAGGGGATGTGTAGTGGGGTCGGCAAGAGTGTACCCTACCTCATTGTAAATTGCCGCATCACTTTCTGAAAAAGAAAGCAGATAAAGCTGAACATAAGTAGATAAATAAGAAGTCTGATCAATCGCCGGAATAATGTTTTGCTCAGGTTAGCTTTCAAACTCGTGTGGGAGTCTAGCGTTCGAGATGAAAACGGCCCCGATCGATATATTGATCAAGCACCGGCATACGGAGCCCTACGCAGTACCTCCGGGTTGGTGTTACTGATCTCTGGTTGGTTTCTACTCCCGATAATTGCTCCTTGTTTTGTTGGCGCTTTTATTTCTGACGATGGACTCCTGTACGTGTTCGAAGGCTTAGACGAATAAAGAAATGGTTCCGGTGATCTTGAAAACTTATACATACACCTAGAATGTGACAAGTCGTCTAAAAATCTGAAAATATCGGGGAGCACTTAAAAGTTACCTAACAAAGTTTCCAGCTCACATAATAACTCGGCCATCCTCTGAAACCAAGCTTAGATCAATATGGCCCCTTTTTAATGTTTTTTTTATGGTTTCCTCACTTTCGGAGTACTCTAGTCTCCCTTATTCGAAGCTTGGTATGTGTGGAGTTTGGGAAAAGGTGGATATTGACACACACGCAGACGAGCCATTTTGCTTTGTCAAACCACTTTGCCAACGTCCATTCCCGGAGGCAGGGAGATAATTTATAGGCAGCGCAATCCCTTTATATTTAAGCACTTTCACGCGCAAGTCACACTGTGCCCACCTCGTGATAACCTCGGAAGGAACAAGAGGTTTATAGGACAAAGTTGTTTACCATATTACTTCGAATAACTGAGTCTCTAGTCTATGGTCAAAGTCTATACGACACGCCACATACACGACCTCTCCCTCCCTCAGATGCACATTCACCATGATTGCACAGATGGGCTGAGATTTGACTGGTAAGGCTAATACAGCAGAAAAAATGATATATAGCACTTAAGATGTTGATGTTTTGACCAAAGAGTGAAGACAGCACTTTTGCTGTTGACATGAGGCTTTTGACCTACAGAGCAAAACCATTTCGATGGACTGAGGTTGACATTAAAGTAGGTTTAAAGTGACTGAGTTTCGTTTATCTCATCAAAAGTCAATCATTTTGTAATTGTTATATCCATAAATTGACTGAAAGACGGACTAAGTTTGCAGAAAGCACCGAAGGATATATTTGTAATTAACTTATACCGTAGAAGTGTTCACCAATCACGGTACAGGATCTTTTTGTCCTTCTGTTTCTTGGGGCTCGCCTTAGAGCCCTCACAGTTAGTCGCAGAGCTACCAGCGCTACTGTGGATGTTGAAAGGAGTTCATAAAAAGACATGAGAAACTGGGATAGCCTGGCTTATTCGCCGTCGTCAGTCAGCCTTTATTATTAAATGTTTCTTGCTTTCATCCTGTGTAATAAAACCGTACCATACTGTCATTCCATCATGATATACCGAATTAATATGCAAACTGCTAGGTGGCACATGAGTAAGACATCCTTCACCGCGCTGATCTACCGGTTTCATATGAAAACTCTGCGTCAGTTTGGTGGAATCCGATGTCCGTTTATTGGCGCACTGTAGCCATAAATTGATCATTTTTTAAAATATTGTCGCCCTTAAAGGGTAAAGCTGTAAAATTAGCCTTTTTCAAAACTGTTTGTCCAGTCAACTCTTTGGCACACTCCTGACGGAAGCAGATCGGATAGTCGTATTTATCTGGGGCCGCTTTGAAACAAGTAACTTCTGAGTACCATGTTTGATAAGGATTGCTTATATGGCCCCCTAAACAGGACATGGGAGCACGAACCACCCGCAATGCAAGTATCTTTGCGCAAAATTCCAATGAGAAGAGGGTTAGGTTTATGGTTAGGGTAAAGATTAAGGTTAGCATTAAGGTAAGTAACGTTTAAGTTTATGGTTAGGGTCGAGGGTAGAGTTGGGGTTAGGATGCGGGCTATGTTGAAGGTTTATGCTAGGACTAGTGTTGGGGTTGGCACACGCGAATCTTTGCCCTTCCTAGAATTATGCGCTGGACCACGTTTATTACTCAGGGGCCATATAAGTAGACCCTATCCCATATTTCGTCAGAGTAAATTATCTGTGCCCTTTCAAAGGCATGGTAAGCAAGACTTCATTTAACTCATAAAATATAGTTACTGGCTGCTCCATGTATTTTTGTGGGAGACGGATTTTCTGATTAAATCATCTGCTTCTCCGTGCCTAACGATGTTCAAAAAGGCTATTTGTTGTTTTGTTACCTTTAAACTGTGGATACAAGTGCTTGGATGCTTCGTCGATAACAATGCTCGCAAATTACATAGTCGACGTTTCTCGAGTTGACACGATTTACCCATTTGACAAGCTTGGTCCTGCTCTGGTAATCACTAGTTTTTTTAATTTGCACCCCTCCTTGTGGATTTTCCCCGTTCTCTTATTCTTCTGTCCTGTTTTAAGTGATTTACCACAATTATGATATCGATTTTTCAAAACAGATTAGAACTATCGTTCACCCATCTCTCGTTATTAATGTTATGAATTGACCGAAAACAGTTGGAAAACAGCCATAAAACTGACTAGGTAGGTATGTTTACGCTAAGACCAGTAAGCACACCATCGCCCACCTACACGCAGTTGTAGAAAGACCGTATTAAATTAATTTTTCACGGTAGTTCGCATTCTGTCCGTAACGTATTGACTTCCGGTTGAACGAAGTGTTGGATATAATGTGCCTTTGGAGAGCAAAAATGCCGACACTGACTGCACGGTACGGCCATCGAGAATGCCTGTGCACTCAAAAACATAAATAACGGAAACCAGGGCCCACTAGCATAGTCACCGACTCCATTTTCCATTTAACGTTTACGGTGGAGCCCACGAAGTAAACGCCCGTGATATCGCTCATGGTCGTCGGAAATACCCCGACTTTGGGTGCAGGGCCTTCCACCATTTGCGCGCGCCCATTCAAAATGCAAAAACGAACTACTCGACCGTTCGCCCGATAAAGATCCTGGTTAAAAAGTAAATAAAACCTCATCGCCGTGAAAAGTTAATGTCTACACCGAAAGTTCGCAATTAATTGCCTTAATTACCTCTTTAAAAACCGCATTAATTAACTATTTCGATGACGTATAGCTGCGTAACGTACCTTGTTTCCAGGTTTAAGTCAGGGTAAACATTGGCTTTTTCACTTTTCTGTTGAAAGTATAGTCACGTCCTTGCCTCTATATTAAGGCCCATGTTGTTATTTTTTTTTACTTTCAGGCTACGTTCTAAGATGTTAAATGAACAGCAGAGTGGCCGTATACACATGAAAGGGTATTGCAAAGCGGCTCATCTTTGACACGTCGCGTTCGTAAATTACGCATTAACGAAAATTTGGTCATACAACAGGTATTTTGCCACAGGCTTCAAAGTTAGCCAAGAAGATCAGTGTACACGCAAACTGCAGAAAAATGTCGGTGCAATTAAATAAATAATCTTCCGTATACGTTATTACTGTGTTTTAGGGTATGAAATCACATAAATTTTCAAATCTGACTGTATAAAATCGATAAAAGGCCTGGTTTTCTGAACAAAAGGCTGCCTGCTTATACCTTCCTTCATTTGAGAACGTGGAGAAAAATCCAGTGAAGGAGGAGAATAAGAAGAAGAAGAAGAAGAAAAGAAGAAGATGGCTGTTTGATCGCCGGTATTATTCCTTCATTCGTCTGATCTTCCAAACTCTTACTGGAGTCCATCTTCAGAGGTAAAAACGTTAATCAATCAAGCAACAGTTATAGTGGAAGGAGCCAATCAAACATCAGAGTTCAGAAGCTCATATGCATAATGGGGTTGATACCGGCGATTGAACTACTTTCTTCATCATCATCATCATCTTCTTCTTCTTCAATTGTACGTGCACCAGGAATGCGAACATTCACCTCGATTCAAGCGTGGCAGGCTTTTCTGTAAACCTTTCGAGCTTCAATTACTCTTTCCTCACAGAAAAACACATAGGGATACTTGACCTTTGTAAAATAGACTTCCGCTCAACTTTGGATACATTGTGGTTGATAATATTATTTATAGACGTATTACGCATGCAAAATGGACATTTACTGGAATCCGTTAGGCGAGTAAATTAAACGTGCAGCATTCGACTTACATACGATTTCTCGTCTCAATTTCCATCCACACGTTTCATTCGTTGGGGCACATATGGCCTGCTTCGTTCATTTTCTCAGACTGCGCGAAGCCACTGCGAGATGTTAAGCACATCATTGGGGCTCCCGTGTTCTCACTGGGGTGACTAGTATAACAGTAGATGCATGTTCACCCCCTAATTTCATCAGGGAATCTTGAGTAAGTGTGAGTTATAGACTTCGAAAGAGAGCACGGCTCCGATTTTTATGCAAAGAAGCTTACACGCCGTCTCCTTTAGTGGACTAATAACTTTTTATTGCCCTTGCAAAATAACAGAACGTAGTATGCTTATCATAAACTCCGACGCGGTAAGGTAGGGAAACATCTGTTCATTAATTTGAACTTTGGTGGAGCCAGGTTTAATATAAAACACGCTACTTACTGTGAGAGCCACTTCGTGGATATTCCTCCAAGATTAGTACTATTAAATTACAGTTTTTATACAGCAGTCAAGTAAATCTTAATCAGTCCTTTTTGAAAACCTTTCCACAGTCATCAGATAATTTTTTCGAAAATATAAATCGGGCTCTGGTTTTTAAAAATAAGGCCACTCGGTTATACACTAATGGCGAAAAGTATCATAAGATGCTACTCACTCCTTAAGTGTTATGCTGATTTTTACTTTGGACGAAAATGTGTTTCGTGCATTCTACGGTCAAAGGTTGTCCTATAATGTGTCGGTATGTTAAATGCTTCAACTGCACCTGTGTCTCGTGACTTGTTTCTCGGTCATTCACCCTATCAGTGCCTACCATAAAATGAATTCCAGTGTGATAATGGGGCGTTCACCCATCGCGTTATTAGTCAAGATCTCGATGAAGGGCGGTTGACCTTCTGTGGGAGTTGTTCTTTTTTGTGTCTTTTGTGCTCTTCTATCGGATGGTTTCCTTGCCGTGTCTGCTTTGGTTGTGGTTTAAGCAGTTTCTCACGACTTTGTTGGCGTCGGCATCCAAATACCACATCTCATGTGTGAGCAGCTTTTCTTACCTCGGCCTAAAATCGTCGCTCCTCGAGTGTCAAAAAATATGAGCAGTTCCTCCAATTTGCGCTGCAAGCCGTCAGGTTTCGCTAACCTCCGCGTTGCCAGTTTTTGCTCGCGTAAGTGGGTCTACCCTGTTCACCCGGTTTCCACAACGCACTGCTATTCCCTCTCAGTGCAATGTATTCTGTTTACAAGCGTCGATCTATCGTTAAGTGGCAGAGTGATCTTAGATTACAGTAAATTGTGATTGACTGTAGTCTGTCGTCTGTGGATCGTGCCCAACTCGACAGTTTTTAACAGTCGAGAGACCGCATCGGAGACTTTGTTAACGCCAGAACAGCTTTTGCTTTTGAATTAATATTCGCGTCCAAGTCCGCTCCTATTTCGCGTAGAGATGAGTTTTCTGAGTTCCAGGTACACTGACCCCTCGTTGATCGGAGAATTGTTTTCAAGAATCCCACGCGAAAGGTGAAAGTCTGCAAAGTAAAAAAAACATATGCTTATACAGTTATTTTTAAAGGTAGTTTAAGTCCTATAAACCTTCCCATATTCTTCTACACATTTCTCACACAGTTTCTACAGCATGAACCCTATATATTTTCTTAAATATTAGGTAAGATTCGTAGAAATGATGTGTATAAACAGATTTTTATAGACTATGCACACATATATGAATCGTCTATCATCGAAGAGTTGTAGTTAATAAGTAATACAGCCATCCGCCAATAGCCTCCCGTGTATGAAGTCAACTCGGCAACCCCACTGAGGAAACATGTACTAAAAATCAAAAAGTCCGCTGTCCGCAGAAATCTGCAAACCAGCGAAACAACCGTGAAACAGCTGTCTACGTCTTGCCTGTTGCAACTTTAGCAGCATACCTGTGCATTGTATGTGGCATGTGTCTTATAACACAACGTTCGTTTATCGCCAGTGGCTAGCTGGTGGGCTGGCGGACAGAATGGGATCGATTATGATCCTAACCACATAAGTGAGTTTCATGCACTTGTTTGACATATATATATATATATCGGGTAAATAATTTCTGAAATTATTTACCCGATTATTCTCTGGAGTCCATATACCAGAAACCGCATAGAGAACGCTGGGGGACCCACTGAGGAGCCGAACCCCTCGTTGCTGTGTCACACAGCAGCAGAAACATCGGCGAAACACGTGTCTGGGCTTTTAGCTAGTATCTATGTCGGAAGTACGGTATAACGTCTTTGTCATATATATATATATATATATATATATATATATATATATATATATATATATATATATATATTGAATAACAGAGGTTGTTTGCATCCCGAGATAGTATAATGAAAAGAAAAATGCTCTTCTGGAAATGGAGTTTTACTCGTAAATTTTCAAGTTGGTGACACCAACCCGTCGTCAGATGAAATGAACAGAATGTATATATATATGTATATGTATATAGGCACTCACCGATCGGTTACAGGACTCACTCGTCCCTCCGTGCCTTGGGGCTCACTCTCGAGCCCCGCCAGCAGCCGCGAGGTGGCTAAGGATATAGGCAAAATAACATGACCGACAAAGACAAGGGAGACTGGAATGGTCATTGCTGGATTATTAGCCATCATCAGCCAGTCATACCCAACCCCAGGCGCTGCAGCGCTCGAGGCTCGAACTCAAGACCTTTTGGGCAGAAATCGAACGCTCTACCCACTGCGCCACGAGCTCATTGGCTTGCCGGTTTCGATTGGGAATATTAGCTATGGTCAGTAGGTGCTCACCGATCGGTTACAGGACACACTTGTCCAGTCGTGCCTTGGGGCTCACTCTCGAGCCGCGCCAGCAGCCGCGAGGCGGCTAAGGATATAGGCTAGGAGATAGGCGCCTACTGACCATAGCTAATATTCCGATCGAAATCGGCAAGACAAAGAGCTCTTGGCGCAGTGGGTAGAGCGTTCGACTTCTTCCCAATAGGTCGCGAGTTCGAGCCTCGGGCGCCGCAGCTCCTGGAGTTGGGTATGCCTGGCTGATGACGACTAATAACCCAGAAATGGCGGTTTCAGTCTCCCTTGTCTTTGTCGGTCATATTAATCTGCATTATGCTACTTCTAAGGTTGGGTATGACGAGACGATTACTTCTAAAACATGGGCTTTTAGCAACTGTCTATCTTACGACCTGTTTTTATCTAAAATCCACGATAGAGTGAAGCCATGAAAGCCGAAGCGTGATATAGCGGGGGATTTCCGTATTCATCTCTAATTTGAACATTTAGATAATTCTAACTAAAATTATCTCCGAAACGTATTCTCAGTCATGTTTCAGACAAGGTCAGTACGATACAGATTGGTCGTCTTTGTTCGCGCCGACGACCTGCATAATATGCTGGGCGTATGGAGGAGGAGCAGGAAGAGGAATGCGACTATATCCACGAATGAGGGCTTTAAACAGCGAGCTACACGTCGACTGAATGTGCAGGTTTCGCCCTAGCGCCGCCCCCCTTCCCCTTCCGTAAATGCTCCAACTCCTAGTCTGTGACAGTTTTTATCACCACGCTTGCACGCCGACACACTAGCCTCGCCGATGGCCAAGAAGTCGGACTTGTTGCAAAAATATACTTGCGCACACGTTGGTTGCTGTGTCAGCCCGCCTAATTAGTCACAGTTGTCAAAGTCACTTACATGCAGGGCGGGTGCGGCGACAGGCAGATGTGTGTTCGTGCGTCAGACTGTTCGCTACACTTGTGGCATGACGGGGACCGCATTTATTTGCACTCCGCCTGGTGTCAGGCTGTCAGCGTCGGGACCCTCTAGGTCAGGAAGACACCGTGGTTCGGATACAAGCGGTCTTACACGTGGTGGCCGGCGAGCTCGCACGATGAGAGTATACCCTGTACTCTCTGCCAGTAACTTTTCAAATACGAAGTATTAATCATGCAGTTTTACATGACAAAAAATACCGCGGTGTGCAAACTCTCGGCTGTGTACGTTTGCAGGTACCTGTATCCAGCTCATGCTTGAGAAACCAATGCCGTCGGTAAATGTGCTATCTCATGAAACGTCAACCGAAATTCTGTACTGGGTTTTCTGTTTGGAAGAGATTACTTAAGTACGGTTTTGTGTCAGTTATCATGTAGCAGGATTCCAATAACCTGATGCTGCCGGCCTTCAAGAGAGCTTCTTTCGAACTTCCTGTACAAAATGCACTCTGTTCAAAAATAGCTACTTAAGTAGCATGATTTTTCAATTGATTTTATATTCCCTGATAAATTCAAATACATTTTATAATAAATATGCACAAAAATGCTCCTTGTACTTATTTGATAGAAACTTACGTTTTGTTTACACTTCATACCCAAAGGAAGGGGTTTTTTAGTTTCAACAAATTTTCACTTCCCGAATTATTTTGAACCCAGCCCGACGTTACATTAGCATTCTGTCTTTTAAAGCTGCATGCTATATGCAGTACGTCTAGGGAAATCGAACATTTATCTGCAGTATTAGGAATACTTCATACAGTGCTCGTAAAATTTTGCACACTTCCAAAACAACCACGATAAATGGACAGATATGCTGCTTTATGGATGGACAATTCACGATCTTAAAAAAGGTCATGATATTAAACTTTTTAAAAAAAATGAAACTTTAATTTTCTTTGAGTATAAAAGTCGAAGAAAACGGAATTTTATATCAGATGATTACAAGAAATAATATTTTTGTGTGCATTGTCTATAACATATATTTTAATGTTTAAGGGCATCTAAAACCAATGGGAAAATGCATAATTCTTGCGTATTCCTTTTTAAATAATTCAGTTTTTGCAGAAGAAGCTCTTTCAGAAGCCAATTTCTTGTTGTGACTGGAATACCTTGGGATTATGCGACACGATAGTTAATATAAAAACTTTGTTTAAGAAACATTCTTTTGAAGCAAAAACCCCTTTCAGAACTTCGATTAATATTGCATGAGATAGCAGACTTGATGTAAGTTACATGGACTTTTTAATCATCGTATGGTGTCAAAGGAAAATACGAATATATGTTTTTTCATAAAAGAGGCAGTAAAAGCTTTACTCTCAAGCCCTTTTGTGCGAGGTTATGTCTTTTTGAAACTCGCCGACTCCATGCACCAACTTATCTTTATTTTCAGAGGAAAATTAGCGGTTCCTAGTTGTACTAGAACTGGCGCTCTACAGTTACTGTAGGTGACCGTAATCACTTATCAATCAGTCTTTTTTCCAGTAAATATACGAACAGTAAAATTTTCACTTCTGACATATTTGCTAATAGAAGCGAATAGGCCAGTTCCAGGTAGTAGCCGCTGAGACAATAACTTTATTGGCCTAATGTTTCAGATTCTCAGCCGAGTCCATCATCAGAGGAAAAGTCAGATAAAGGTTAGACGAAGACACGATCGCTGGAACAAGAGCTTTATCGGCCTGATGTCTTGCCCTGCTGTTGCAATATTTATAGAGTGCAGTTGCTAGGCCACTGCATACTTGTTACAGTTGAATGTTCCCGATAATTATGAAGATGAGGATGATTATGCTGGTGGTGGTGACGGTGACGGTGGTGGTGGTGGTGGTGGTGGGGGGTGTTGGTGGTGGTGGTGGTGGTGGTGGTGGTGGTGGTGGTGGTGGTGGTGGTGGTGGTGGCAAGATAAACAGGACGTGTTGGTGACAAAGGCGATCCCCGATGCCGATGGATGGACGGATCACCGCCTCGTCATCTCCAAGATGAGGCTTCATCTGCAACCACGCAGGAGACCCCGAGGAAAGTCATCACCAGGTAAGTTGAATACTGTTTTGTTAAATGTGTCTACTCACCATCTCCATTTCAGCAACGAACTGGCTCACCAGCTAGCCAACCTCCCAGTCGGCGACGAGGACGCCTACGTGGAGAACCGCTGGTGTCAACTGAGGGACATGGTTTAATCCACCACCATGGATGTCCTCGGCCGCACACATCGTCAAAAACAGGACTGGTTAAATGATAATGACGCAACCATAAACGCTCTGCTCGCCGAGAAGAACCAGTTGCACAATGCCTACCTTGATTGCCCTACCGCTGCAAACCAAAGTCGCCGTACAGCAATGGCTGCGGGAGATGCAGGATGACGCGCAAAGCCGAGGATATCCAAGGGTACGCGGACCGAAACGAATGGAAGAACTTCTTCGCCGCCACAAAGGTTGTCTACGGACCTCCCGTCAAAGGCGCTACCCTCTTCTCAGTGCCGATGGCAGGACACTACTCACTGAGAAGACGCAAATCCTGACGCGATGGACAGAACATTTCCAAAGCGTTCTCAACCAGCCCTCCACCATCTCCGACGGTGCCATCGATCGCCTGCCTAAATTAGGAATCAATGCCGACCTTGATCTCCCGTCCTCTCTCAAAGAAACCATCAGAGCCGTGCAGCAACTCTCCAGCGGGAAAGCACCTGGCCCGGACGTGATCCCTGCTGAAATTTACAAGCATGGCGGACCCCAACTGATGAACCGACTCACAGTGCTCTTCCAGGAGATGTGGCACCAAGGGCAAGTCCCTCAGGATTTCAAAGACGAAAGGGGGCCACCAACACTGTGACAGTCACCGAGGAATCTCGTTGCTTAACATCGCCGGAAAGATCTTCGCCCGCATTCTTCTCGATCGCCTGAACGCTCACCTGGAGCAAGGACTGCTCACAGAAAGTCAATGTGGCTTCCGACGACACCGAGGAACAATCGACATGGTCTTCGCCGCTCGCCAGCTGCAAGAGAAGTGCCAGGAGATGCGGACTCACCTCTACACTACCTGCATGGATCTGACGAAAGCCTTTAACTCGGTGAATTGCGATGGACTGTGGAAAATCATGAATAAATTCGGCTGTACCGAACTTTTCACGCATATTGTGCGTCAGCTTCACGACGGCATGATGGTGAACGTTACTGACAACGGGACCGTATCCTAAGCATTTGCTGTGACCAAGGAGTGAAGCAGGGCTGCGTCCTTGCACCTTCTCTCTTTAGTTTCATATTCTCTGCCATGCTAACGGACGCCTACCGTGACGAATGCTCCGGGATCCGCATCGCCTACTGGATGGATGGCCGACTCCTCAACCAACGTCGGGTGCACTTCCGCTCGCGTGTCTCCACAGCCACCATACACGAACTTCTCTTCGCTGACGACTGCGCACTCAATGCAACGACAGAAGAGGAAATGCAAAGGAGCATGGACCTCTTCGCTGCCGCCTGTGACAACTTCGGACTTCGCATCAACACTGAGAAAATGGTAGTGATGCATCAGCCGCCGCCCAATACAATCTACACCGTAGCTCACATCAATTTCAATGGCACCCAACCGAAATCTGTGGATATCTTCGCGTGCCTGGTCAGCAATCTCTCCCGCAGCACCAAAGTCGACGATGAGATCACCCATCGGATCGCCAAAGCCAGACGAACCTTCGGACGAATGCAGAACGTGGTCTGGAATCGATACGGTCTCCGCCTCAGCACCAAACTCAAGATGTACAAAGCTGTCATATTACCGACGCTGCTGTATGGAGCGGAGACGTTGACCATCTACCAAAAGCAGGCGCGGAAGCTCAACCACTTCCACCTCAGCTGCCTTCGCAGGACAGGATACCGAACACGGAAGTGTTGGAACAAACAGGCCTTCTCAGCATTTATGCCCAGCTGAAACAACTGCAACTGCGATGGAGCGGCCACCTTGTGAGGATAGACGACGAACGATTACCCAAACGACTCTTCTATGGAGATGTCGCCATGGGTTCTTGTCGACAAGGGGGTCAGGTACGACACAACAAGGACACTCTGAAGACCGCCCTGAAGCAACTCCAGATCAACCCGGCGACCCGGGAGAACCTCGTCCGAAACCGATCGGCTTGGAGAAGGGCAGTGAAGACCGGGACATCAATCTACAAAGCCAACTGGATCGCCGCCGCCAAGACCAAAAGAGGGGACATAAGTCACCAGCACCCTGGACCAACACCACAAATGTCCAGGCCCTTCAAAAATGCACACGCCGTTAACGCACCTTCCATGCGCAAATTGGCCTGGTCGGACATCTTCGGACGCAACGCACCAACAATACAACAATTCCGATTTCTACGTCAAATTCTGCCAATTCACCTTCGGACTCCCCACCCTCAACCGTGGCATCAATTCCATTACTCCCACAGTCATAGAAACCACATCAAAAGTACCCATCACCTGTTAACTCAACCACCGCCACCGCCGCCACCAACACCATCAACGACAGGAACTCTCTCCTTAACTGTCACCGAACATTAACTTCACGCATCGGCCTGGTCGTTCACTTGCGAATCCATCTTACAGAGACTGGTGAACCAGTACCTGGAGCACCAAAAAACAGCAGAGATCGCCGCCTCATCTGCCCTCACTTTCCTTGCACATTCACTCATCACATAGCCCAATTAGGAAACATGCGCCCCCAAGATAACCTGCGGTAAACCACCTGAGGCTAAGCTATATAAGCGCACACTTCCTACACCAATACATAGACAAAGCCCTCACAATTATCATGTACCCGTGAATATCATGGTTTCCTAGAAATTGGGGCTTGGAAGGCTGCCAATCTGATGCTTACACCAGGCCACGCAGTCGGCCCAGTGTATGTGCTGTGTGTTGAGTGGCTGACCAGTGGACTGGGAGTCAGACGGCGATGGCTCCTCCATATCCCCTGATTTAGTGAATCCTGGTTTGTGCGTTATGGGGGCCAGGTTCTACTGTGGCGCGCGAAGACGGGTACGCCAAACCGTCAGCCAATGCGCCCACTCCAACATCAGACAACTGACTGGCACGGATGGTGGTCAGATTGTGGGGGTGGGGGAGAGAGTGAGGTCAACAGCTCAGCGCATTTTTCTCACTATAAACAATCTGACGCGCATGAAACTAGCACGGTGCGCTAAAAGCCGTGGCTTGGAAGGTTACCAACTGACGGAATAACTCGGACCACGTCGTCAGCCCAATGTGTGTTTTTTGTGTGTAGTGGCTGACTGGCGGGGGTTTAGGGGTACTTGTTAGGTGTACCCACCACAGAGATAGCATTTGGTCGCTCCATTTGTCTCGTACAGGTGGTGAATGCTCCTGTGGCCGCCTCTAACCGGTACACGACTCTCACCTGTGGCTCCTCGAAGTTGGGTTCTTCCCAGCGGCCACACCCCGGGCAACCGTCACGACCGGCGGGCTAAACCAGGTGAGGGTCTCCGGTGTTGTGTGTGCCTCCACACCCGGTATGTCTCACTCCCGAACTTCCCACCTCCCCCTCTCAAAAAGTCCTACGGTGCGGACGACAGCAACCCCGTAGGCGGCCAAGGCTAACTCGGGTCGTTCTCCCACTGAAACAAAATTGTGACCCATAGTGCAGTTCGGCAGCCGTCTGGGATGTCCGAGTAGCCCTATTTAGGGACAGAACTGCCTGCCTCCTCGCGGATGAAGAGACTAGAAAAGGTGCCCTAAACAAATAATGGTTATCACGTATTTTGCAGCCGGCCGCAGCTCGCAGATCGCAAAATACGCGGTCGTAAAACTCAAACAAACAATACCCCCCGTCCCCATCCCCCTCGCCATACCCTCCAGGCTGCTCGGGTGAGTCCACTCACACTAGCAGCCTGGAATGTTCGTTCCCTTTTAGACAATCATAGGAGAAACCGGCCGGAACGGAGGATGGCACTAGTCGCTCGGGAACTGGCCCGATAAAAGGTGGACATTCCTGCTCTCAGCGAGACCCGATTCTCTGAGCAGGGTCACCTGGATGAGGTGGGGCCGGCTACCCCATATTCTGAAGCGGCTGGCCAAAGGCAGAGTGACGCGACGCTGGTGTTGCCTTTGCCATCCGGAACGAAATCGTAGGACGTCTGCCCTGTCTGCCGAGGGTATCAATGATCGCCTGATGAGCCTCCGCCTGCCTTTTCGGGGAGACCAGTTCGCCACCATCATAAGTGCCTACGTTCCCCCAATGACGAGCACTGATGCGGCGAAGGACAAATTCTACGAGGACCTGCACGCCCTGCTGGTGACTGTGTCAAAGGTGGACAAGTTAATTGTCCTTGGTGACTTCAACGCCCGCGTCGGGACGGACCACGCTGCCTGGCAGGGAGTGCTGGGTCCCCACGGTCTCGGTAGCTGTAACGAAACCGGCCTCCATCTTCTGCGCACATGTGCGGAACACCGTCTCCGGCTGACCAACACCTTCTTCCACCTTCCGACGCGGGAGAAGGCCACGTGGATGCACCCTCGGTCGCGGCGCTGGCATCTGCTGGACTATGTTCTCGACCGAAGGCGAGATCGACAGGACGTGCTGGTGACCAAGGCAATCCGCGATGCCGATGGTTGAACAGGTCACCTCCTCGCAATCTCCCAGCTGAGGCTCCGCCGACAGCTCCTTCTCAACAGTCGGTGTATGCAGGCTTCAACGCCCGTGTCTACGACTACAGTCCATGACTTGCTCTTCGCGGATGACTGCGCCCTTAACACCGTGACGGAGGAGGACATGCAAAGGAGCATGGACCTCTTCGCTGCAGGCTGCGCCGATGTTGATTTAACAATCAGTACAGCCAAAACGGTTGCAATGCACCAACCACCACCCAGCGCGGAATACAATGCTCCCCGAATCTATGTCAACGGTGCTCAATTCAAAAACGTGGAAACCTTCGCTTAACTAGGAAGCACGCTGTCACGCAACACGAGAATCGATGACGAGGTTTCCCAACGGATCTCCAAATCTAGTAAGGCCTTCGGCCGGCTGAAGGCCTCCGGGTGGAATCGCTACGGTATTCACCTGAACACGAAACTGATGATATACATGGCCGTCGTCTTGATAACACTCCTTTACGGAGCGTAGACTTGGACAGTCTACTCGAACCAAGCAAGGAAGCTGAATCACTCTCATCTCAGCTTCCTCCGCAGAATACTGAAGCTGAGATGGCAAGACGGGATCCCGGACACGGAAGTACTGGAGCGAACTGGAATCCTCAGCATCCACGCCATGCTGAGGCAAGTGCAACTGCGATGGAACGGCTACCTGGTAAGAATGGACAACGAGAGACTACCCAAATGACTTTTCTACGAAGATTTCGTTATGGGTGATCGCCGACAGGGAGGAAAAAAACGACGCTACAAGGACAGGTTGAAGAAATCGCTGAAGAACTTCAAATCAACCCTGCGCCCAGGATAGACCGGCATGGAGGAGATCCGTGAAGACTGGTTCAGCAACCTATGAGGCTAACCGGATCACCGCCGCCAAGGCCAAAAGAGTGGCACGAAATTCACCAGCGCCCCGGACCAACATCGTCGATGCCCAGGCCCTGCCAACATGCTCGCGCTGTCAACGCATCTTCTGCGCACGAATCGGCCTGTTTGGACATCTTCGAATGCAATGCACCAACAATCCGACAATTCCAATTTCTAGGAAAAATTCTGCTAACCCTCCGTCAGACTCCCCCACCCTCACTCCTGGCATCATTTCCATTACTCCCACCATCATAGAGACCACATCCGTCTACTCATCGCCTGTTACACCAACCACCGCAACCGCCACCACAACCCCCACCGCCTTCGTCTTCACTACCACCATCACTACCAGCGATGGGAACTCTCTCCTTAACTGTCCTCAATGCGACCTTGTGCCTAGAGCACCAAAACACAGCAGAGATCGTCGCCTCCACTGTCCTCGCGCATTCACTCATCCCATTCATAGAAACCGTGGCTTGGAAGGCTGCCAATCTGACGCTTACACCAGACCACGTCGTCGGCCCAGTGTATGTGTTGTGTGTGTCGAGTGGCTGACCAGTGGACTGGGAGTCAGACGGCGATGGCTCCTCCATATCCCCTGAGTAAGTAAATCCTTGTGTGTGCGTTATGGGGGCCAGGTCGTGCTGTGGCGCGCGAAGACGGGTAGGCCGACCCGTCAGCCAATGCGCCCACTCCCACCACAGACAGCTGACTGGCTCGGATGGTGGTCTGATTGTGGGGCTGGGGGCGATAGTGAGGTCAACAGCTCAGCGCATTTTCCTCACTATAAACAATCTGACGCGCTTGAAACTATCACGGTGCGCTAAAAGCCGTGGCTTGGAAGATTGCCAACTGACGGGATAACTCGCACCGCGTGGTCAGCCCAATGTGTGTTTTATGTGGAGTGGCCGACTGGCGGACTGTGAGTCAGGCTGCAATGTCTCCTTCTTAATGTGGCCTTATGGCACTCCCACTCCATGGGATCCGAGTCAGGTGTGCTGGTACACCCAGGGGCGGCTCCGGCCGCGCCAGCCACCTGCGCCTTCTCCCAGTTCCGGTCTTCTTGACTCTCTTTTGATACGGGGCTCAGGTTGGGGAGGAGAAGAGAGTGCGGTAACGATATGCGTCATGGGTTGGAAGGTTGCCAACTGGCAATTACACTCAGACCTCGCATTCAGTCCAATGTGTGTTGTATGGAGTGGCTGACTGCTGGTCTGAGAGTCAGGCTGCGATGGCTCCTTATTGACGTGACCGCTGGCTATCTCACACAGGTGAGATGCAAGCCGTTCAGCCGCCTGTTGTGTGAAATCCTGTTGTTGTGTTTTGGGAGCCAGGTCGTGTACGTAGTACACGTAGATGAGGTCACCAGCAGCTGCGCCCGCTTCCGCATCAGAAAACTGACCGGCTCGGACAGTGGTTTGATTGTGGGGTGAAAGAGAGAGTGAGGTCGACGGCTCAGCGCATTTTCCTCATTACAAACTATCTGAAGCACTTGAAACTATCACGGTGCAATAACAGCCATGGCTTGGAAGGTTGCCAACTGACGGGCTAACTCGGACCGCGTGGTCAGCCCAATGTGTGTTTTGTGTGGAGTGGCTGACTGGCGTACTGTGAGTCAGGCTGCAATGTCTCCTTCTTAATGTGGCCTTATGGCACTCCCACTCCATGGGATCCGAGTCAGGTGTGCTGGTACACCCAGGGGCGGCTCCGGCCGCGCCAGACACCTGCGCCCTCTCCCATTTCCGGTCTTCTTGACTCTGTCACGACACCGAACTCAGATGGGGGTGGGTAGGAGAGAGTTCGGTAGATGCAGCACAAGTCTACGATCTCTTTAAACTAAATCACGCGCAAGTAACCGTCCCTGCACCGCCCTTCCGTGGAGCATACGGTGGATGTCGTCGGACTACGACGGTCGAACTATCGGTGGTGAATTCTAGTGAGAATCCGAAAGGTCAGGCCAATAGATCGCTTGTTCCAATGATCATGTCTCCTTCTTCGGGCGTATTTACCGCCATCAACCAAGGACGAGTCTTGACCCCTGGACCCACCTCATGCCGGCTGAACACAGAATACGTGAGAATCAAAGTGCAGGAATTTGCCATTTTCAGACAAGACTGAGTTCATTTGTGCTCCTACAGTTTCTAAACTGACTGGTTTTCTTTATTATCATATAGTATAGGGATCTGACTACCTGCATGCAACATATGCGGTCATGAGAAACTGGAGGATTCGTACATTTTCATGAATTGCCCTTTTTAGTTTCCTCTGCACTTCGTGTGAGAGTGCTTTTACGTATTAATGCAAACAAATTGTGCAGAAATGTTTAAATAGTACTATCTGCCTTTGCAAATACTAATTCAAACACGATTTCATGAAAGGCGGCCATTAGGATATAACTGTTCCCTGAGACTGCTAATGTACATTAATAGACTTACTATAAGCATAAAATAACTATAAGATAATTTATTATGCATAATATATCCCTTTCTCACGGGATACACAGGTGCGCAGAAAGGTTCTTAAGCGGAAGCCAACGTCTTAAGTGCACCACGTGCCTTCAGAGTTTGGGTTACTGGAGAGAGAAGGCTTTTATTTTTCCAAGTATCATTTTATTTTTTTCTGCACAAAGGTTCCCATTCACCGAAGATAAAAATATGTATGCAAGAAAGGTAACATCGGAGGATATCAAACGATACATAATGACCGAAAGCTGCAACTCTCGACATGCTGAACGGTCGTCCGTGCATAAGTCGCAAAATTCGCGTCAGATTTTCTTCTTTCAATATGGCGCTGGCATCGTCTGAAAATGACCTCATTATTGAAATTAAAATAATCAAAGATTGGTAAAAAGCAGTAGCTACTGAGCAAAATGGGCCAGACAGCTTACATATACGTAAACTGAGAAGAGTCCTATTTTAAAAATTGTGCCCCCTGTTCGGTGGCCTTGCGCCACTTTTAAATAAAAAAGGAAAGCATGTCTTTTATGGTCGCCTAAACAGGCCACGGTAAAAGGAACCGTCCACAATACACGTGGCTTTCCGCTAGATTCCAAGGAAATTCTGTCTAGGATTAAGGTGATGGTTAGGGTTAAGTTTCGAGTTAGGTTGAAGTTTTAGGTTAAGGTCAGATTTGGGGTTGGGGTCATGATTTGGCTAAGGGTTATGGAACCACCCACAATACATGTGGATTTGCGTTAAAGTCCAAGGCAATCATGTCTAAGATTAAGATGATGGTTAGCTTGAAGTTTTAGGTTAAGGTCAGATTTGGGGTTGGATTCATGATTAGGCTAAGGGTTAAGCTTATTATCGTGTTTACTGTATATTTGAGGTTTAGGGTAGGGTTAGGGTTAAGATCAAGATTACAGTTTAATTTTCTGTTAGATTAAGTGTAAGCGTTAAGACACGGGTATATTTACCCTTCCCGAAATTCACCGTAAGGCCACCTATTTTATGTGGGTGGACGGTTCCTATTCCCGTGTCCTGTTTAGGCATCCCTACCGAATAGTTCTCTTAGTCTACGTGAAATGGTATGCTTGCATCTGCCAATTATATTCGAAGTTAATTTTTTCTGGACTAGCCTATCGCATACTATAGGCGACCTCTAAAGGGACTGCTACGCAGCTCTGATAGAAAAAATAATAATAATGAACATGCCTTTTAAGGTCAGGTAACTCTGTTTTTACCTAAAAAAAGCCAAAAGGAGTCTGTATGAGTGCGCAATATGCCTTTACATGAAACCGAAAAGGCCCTAGCATTGATTCAGTTAAACACGTAATCTAGGCAAAACATATGTCGGGGCTTTAAGTTTAACAGCCACTGTGGAAGGCAGTAATACGAACCGGTAATCCTTGAATTAAGGG
Organism: Schistocephalus solidus; assembly: GCA_017591395.1. Taxonomy (NCBI): domain Eukaryota; kingdom Metazoa; phylum Platyhelminthes; class Cestoda; order Diphyllobothriidea; family Diphyllobothriidae; genus Schistocephalus; species Schistocephalus solidus. The sequence goes on along the minus strand of WEDG01005706.1, from coordinate 26,087 downwards.
AGCTTTCCCATGAAATAAGTCGCGACGACCATGATTTTATTGATAGTCCATTTAGAATCACTGACAAAAACCTTTTGCTTAGCAACGCTTGTGTGTACCCGCCCTGAAGCACGGCACAAGGCCGTTGGTAATAAGGGAATGGTGGTTTTTATGGGTGGGGCATTTAAAGAGAGGGTAAATAGCTTTATGCTGCATCTTATTCGTGGCACCTACATGTTCTAATGAGAAGTGAACGATTGTGCAGAGCGTATGCGCAACCGTTTCCGACCTTGTAATATGATTTTAAAGGTACCGAACGAAACCAGAGAAATTTAAGGGGTATGCAGAAGGAAACGCGCGCGACCTCGCGGGCAAAACACCATAACCCATTGGTTAATATTTGATATAAAAATGACCTTCGGCGGGAAGAGAGTTCTGCGGGGTGGGGTGTGCACACAAAATTTCCTGCCCACCTTATATTTGAATGCGTATTTTTGTCCATTCTAAATAATTGTCCACTGAGAAGTAGTTTGTCATTTGTAATGGTTTAATATTTTGAGGTCAACTACTCCCAACTACTCCCTCGTATCTGTTTATGCTCCTTCGAGCATAGTTGTATTAACAGTTAGTTATTTACTTTATCCTTAATTCTATGCTGCAAAGAAAATGAAAAATTCTCATCCTTTGAGGACTGCGGGAGGGAAAATTTGAAGTTCGTTAGTTTGTAGTCCATTTCATCTAGTAATCTTTCTTTAGGCTTGGGAAAATCTGCACAGCACAGTACAAGTCATGGCCAAGAAGGCTTAAAGGTACAGGGGAGACTAGAATGATCATTTCTGCCTCATTAGCCATCATCAGCCAGCTATATCAAAGAAATTACTGAACATTTTCCAGCCAGGACTATGGCAGCCTTTGTCTGGCTGGGTTATTTCAACTCTTTATTTCATCCATTTCTTTTTTATAAATCAACCGTTGCATGCCATCCTCCTCTTACGCCACTATCTTTGTTCACCTTGCGGACTGTCGGATGTCGTCTATGAGTTCGTAATGCAACACACCACCCGATTTTACGAGGTTTTGGAGGACCGGCTTGAGCCTGTGCCAGAGGCCTGGGGTGTTCCCTTGCGGGTATCACTCCTAAGCTCAAAGAAGGTATCCGCCCCCGCCTTCAGCCAATGACATTTGCCTGTTTTTTTTCAGCTTTGGGCTCTAAGACGTCACAGTCTAGTCTGCCTTCCAAGTAGTAGCGTACAGAAGGAAGGATTGACCGAGATTCTGAAATTTGCTTTTTATTCTAATGAATCTGCCGCTGTACTTACGCTTAGGGTTTCCAATATATTAGCTGACGACGACTAATAAGCCAGAAATGGCAATTCCAGTCTCCCTCGTCTTTTCCGGCAATATGAATCTGCCTCTTCTACTACTAGCCGCTGTACGGCTGCTGGCGGTGCTTGAGAGTGAACCCCAAGGCAGAACAGGACAAGTAAGTCTCGTAATCGATCGATGAGCGTTCACCAACCAATGGTAACTACATGCTACACGAAATCCGTAAGCAACTTTACATCTCCTATTCCACGCAAGATGATTTTTCCTTGCATTGGCGTGACCCTGCGTTCAGATCTCCCTGCCTTCAATAAATATTCGCCATGACTGGAGCTGTTGAGTTTAGGGTGGGAATCTTTTATGTGCCCCCCTCACTCTCCCTCCCCCACCCCCCCATCGGAGGCCTGGGGAATAGGAACCATCTGGTAATAGAGGGGGCATTCCGCTAAATTTCGGGAAGGGTGTCTATTCCCGTGTCCTAACCTTACCTTAACCCTAACTCTAATCTAAATACCAATCCTAAACTTAACCTGGAAGTTAGCTCAAATCCCCATATATTACTGAGCGTTCGTATCTCCCTGTCCAGTTGGAGGCAGGGAACTTAAACGATGCCTACGGGGTTAAGTAATGCTACGTGCAAACAATTTAACTCACTAACTGCAGTGATCCTGTCTCAGACCGCTATCAGTAACGTATTTGTCGTTGTTGGGATAAAAAATTGGCCTTGAGGGCTAGAATCCTAAAAGGTTGCACGGTGGCAATCATTAATATTTATAACCCCCGAATCTGAGCAAGAGTCCATGTTAATCACAAGGTTACTTCGTCCACACTCGAAAGGCCAGAATTAAACGGAAGCAGACACTTGAATGTACTCATCGATCCCTGCACAACTACTTAAAAACATTCACCATGGCTGAATAAGGAGCGAAAAAGGTATGAAACTGTCCAATTTCTTTTGTAAGGTCTCCGGATACTGAGCGGTCATGAAAATTGTTTACCCTACCTAGGGCACATGGAAATGTTTGCGAGTTCTTGTTTTCAAGAAACTGGAGATTTTGACTTTTTCTCTAGTGCGTCTTCTCTAATGCGTCTTTATCTAACCTCGATGTGCTTTGCATCAATTTCCACGTGTTCTTTGAAACAGAGGGCGCACTCATCAAAATACCCAGAAATCGCGTTTATCGAGCTAATCTACGTTTAGCATTCACACTTTCTATGGCCAGTTCAATCCGGTTTCTTCTCAAATTCTTTATCCCGGAAATGAGGAAGAAATCATTGGGGCGCGAGATCAACCGACTTGGGCCTGTGGACGACAAAATTGATCGTAGAATCGTCTAAAACGGTAAGACACTGGCACAGGAGCCTCCACTATTCTGAGGGGTTTGAGCTACTTTCAAGGGCAATTCGAGTTCTTGTTTAGGTTAGGGTTAGGATTGGGATAGGGGTGCTGTCAAGTTTAGGGCTTAAGCTGTGGTTGGGATTAAGGATTGGGCTATGTTTAGGCTTATAACATGGAAATATCTTTTGAAGTTTATACAAGGCTACCATTTTAGCGCTTGAATTTCTTGGGGGAAGGGGGAGGCAGCTCTCCAACTTCCGGGCAATCCATGCTTCGGGAGATAAGTAGGCTTTTGTGCAAGCACACCCACAACCCATAATCTGTAGTGAGTTGTACTGAGTTGTCCCCACAAGTTCATGCGCTTTTCAATTAGTCAAAATTTTATAGTGTTATAGTTTGTTTCATGCATTCATAGTATATGCCATTTTGTTACTCTACTCAGGTGTTTTCGGAATTCACTTATAGTTTTACTTTCAACCGACTTTTGATTATTTACAATTCAAATAACATGGCGTGTCAGATCGAAAAAATGAACCTTTCCTTCATGTTGATTTATTGGAGTTTAGTAGAGGTGTCAAGGTAGTGGCGGCTGTCAGAAAACTTTCTGCTGTTTATGGGAAGATTCTCTTGCTGAAAAAAGAACTCAGAAATGGTTTTTCCATTTCAGCGAATGTCATTTCTGTACAACGAACGCTCTGCGCTCTGGACGAAATTCAGGTTCCGTTAAGGATAGTCGTCTCAATACTTTACTTCATGCAGATCCCCGTCAAAGGAATGGACAAGCGATATGGGATGTGCAACCTAAAAATGCCTCAATATGTTTTATCGATTGTAAGGGTTCAAAATCTCAGTTCTTGGGATCCGCACGCTTTGAGTGAGGACGGCAAGAGCCGGTCCGATATCGTCTCACCCGTCTATAAAGCAGCTGAAGCGGATACGTACAGGCGCTGGAAAATGGTGCTTGTACGTGAATATGATACAAAGCAAAGAATGGTTAAACTTCAACAAACAAGCAACACCTCGAACTCCTGATGCCGGAAATGGTAACGGTACAGCACCAAGAAAAAAACAAAAACCCCAGGCTCATGCAACACGAAAGTGGTAGTAATGTCACCCAAGCATATCCAGTGCACCACCATATAAAAGCGAGCTCATAAACGCGAACCATTCGAAGGAAAGTTTAAGGAAACTTTGTACATTTTTGTCTGCATAAAGTCACTTGTAGACAACAGCAAAATATGTTTTATGTCTGTTAAAAGGGAACGGAAACTGACTTAAGTGGATTTCGAAACTACCATAGAACCCTAAAGCACGTGTTGTATGGTTAGCACGTACAGGATAGAAGCCGGATGGAGAACCCGTCTCACCGAGGGTGTCGCCGAGGCGTAATTGCCGTTAGCTAAAGAATGCCGTCTGCAATGCAATGAGGTGAGTCGCAGTAAGCTGGTTTATCCAGTTGCAATGGTAACGAAGCTGATTAAATAACTAAGGACACCATGCTATATTTTTTTTATACATCTGATATAACCCGCTCTAATCCCCCACCCGTAAAAGCAATATTATCTCCGGTCCCGTATTACACAAGCCTGGGGTTTTCTGGTTTCTTTGGTGCTTTAAATTCCCTACCGTTACCAAAATTCGAAGTAAAGTCTGAAAACACTTGGGTAGAGTAACACAATGATAGAAAATATGAATGTCTCAAATAAAATATGATAAACGTTTGAATCATTGAAAAGCGCGTGAACTTCTAGGGATAATCAAGTGATAACCGGTTGGATTTGTGCTGGTCAAGTTACAAAAAACCTTTTTACACATGAAACTGACAGGTTGCCATTTTTCAGGGTCTGCCAGGTTGCGAAACGCTGTCGAATCGATCTTTGCTTGAAGACAGACTATCAGTCTGCGATTTTTTCGAAGGTATACGCACTGAAGCCCACTGACTGCTGGAGGTGATTTTGTGCCACCCATTTCTGCTGTCTCGACGGTGACCCCTCAGTGTCGGCTTTTCAGCGTTCCTCGGGTGGAAAGTACATAAGGTAATGTATCCTGTCTCACAGTCACCGGATCCAGCGCCTGGTCACCGAGAGCGCCCTCAGCACTTCGAGGTAGTCCGGAGCACTCAAACTGCGATCTTTGATAGTATGCAGAAGCCCACCGCAGGCTCGCTGTCGCCTGAACAGGATGCTGGCGCGATTCGCTGGCGGCCGGATTTTTATTTACCCCTTGTCTGAAAGGAAGGAAACAACTTTTTAAACACTACCGGTGAAAGGTCGGACTGCAACGCAAACAAAAGACCTCTCAGGCGCGAAAATAAAAAGTAAAATGGGTTGAGTGTCTGTATCTGTGCTGTGAGTATGATTCCACCTATGACCCTTCGATGTACTCCTGGCTGCCTTTTGGGCAGTTTAATGAATACTACGCGGTTATCTCGCTGTGGCTGAGAGAAGAGGGCTAAACTATTCATATCAACTTTCAGTCTACCCCCATAAGCCTTCAAATAGACTGATTTATTCCAAGTTAGCGACTAATTTCTGAGGAAATTAGAAAACAGCAATCTTTCATTATTGTGATTTGAATGGAAGACTCCATTGTAATTTAAATATTCGGTGAAATTTTAGAGCTAGTTTATCTCTGGAGCAACAGAGTGCCACTGGAAGAAGTTTCAAAGCTTACTGGTAGCTCCCCAAATACTGGGTGCGATCACAAATATGAACATTTAGTTTATCTGAATATAGGTGCGCATACCCAGTAAATCAAGAGGATTTTGTTAGACAGTAAGATTCAGATTTCGAAGAAAAGTCGAGCAGTTCCACAGCATTTACTTCCAGGGGCACTTGGATGAACACTGCTGGCGTGTGGTTTGGATGGAGAGAAAGACCACTTCGTAGCAATCCTACGCGATATTAAAAATCATTTGTTGCTCACTTCTTATTATATAATTCCGATTCAATTTTCGCAATAAAGGTGACATATTTTTAATGTGATTGTGATTTTGACCAGTACCTACCAAGGTAGGAATCACGCTATAGTAGTTATAGTCTGAAGGACGTTCTCCAGTACTCCATACTTACAGTCGTCAATGAAACTTCGCAAGCGACATGTGGCGTGAAACAGGAGTATAATTCCCAGGGGAGTTGCAGAGTTCGAAATGTTCAATTCCTAACTTACGTTCAAAAAGCTCCTGTTTTTTTGTCTGAAAAGACTCTCCGGAGACCTCTTACCATCGGCTCTCACCTCAACCATGTCCTTCGCTCTGCTGAGAGACAGCTGCCATTTGGGGTAAAACTGACTAAGGAGTGAGGGACTTCGCATATCTATTTCTGGATGCGTTTCCAGTGTGCAACAACTGGCCGAGTTTAGTTTTGGGTTAAAGGCGAACCTTTTAACCCCCTGCTGCTTCTTTTAGAAGCTTCAGCAGCTGTCCTGTCAAGATGACCATGTGGTACGCTTTCGCGCAATTTTAACTGGCCTTTAAAATATCAGACGGTTGTCCCTGCCGTTATTAGGTTGTTTAAAATCCTCATGTCATCGCCTTGCCTTCCCTTGAGTAGTCTCAAAACGTTTGTAGTAAAGATCTTTTGGTTGAACGTTCAATGCACCGTACTGCATGATACTAATTAAAGAAAAAAATAACTTAGCCTCTCCAAATCAGTTAATTTAATTCTAGTCCATTGAAAAAGTGAGAAAGAATAAGCCACAAAACCCTCTCGTGTAACATCTTGATTAATATTTTTCGATTTAATATTTTTGCATGTTTACTCATGGCTGCGTCATAATTGCTGAGTTAAGCGAATATCTTAAATATTTTTTGTTTAAAATGCACTCTATTGCTCCTCTGTTGCAATGATTGTGTGTTTAAGAACCAACTGTCCGGATGACTCGGCCTTCACCGTCCTCACTGTTTTTTTTTTGAGGGACTGACTTGTGGACTGACATTCATGTTGCAATGGGTTCCTTTTAACTGGATGTTTACGGCACTCGCTCTCAGATGGGATCTGAAACACCCACCCGATCTATTTTGTGCAGACGGGGTCATGTACGGCTTGCGTATACTGGATGTTTAGTTCTGTCAGTCACTGTGCCAGAGCCCTCCTCCAGTTGTCTCTACTCTGTATTTCCACTTTGCTTAGGTGTGTGGAAAAGGGGAGGGCGAGGTAGATGCCTCGCAAGTGTCCAATCATTGTAACATAATTCGCGCGCAAGTCACTGACCTGCGTCCGGCTCATCATGTTGCGCTGGCGAACATCATCTTTCTCGACCGTCGAACTTATATGACAAGTGCCATTAAAGAATGTGACAAGCTTGGAAAGAATATAATTGAACCACTTGGGGTTACTTTAGGGCACTACTAGGATCCAAAATCTCACTGATTTTGCTCAGTCATCCTGGAGGAGATGGTTGCATTACCAGCATATAGGTATTTAATGGCTATAATTAGGGGGCAGAAATGCAAAAATTCCGTGTCATTCAGTACAAGCCAGCGCTATTTTTGTCAATATTCCAGAAGTTGCAGGATGAAAAAGTGGCTGTATACACTTTGTTTATGAGCGCAATTCTATTTAGTATTTTATTTTTTCATGCAGAATTTAGTATTTAGAGCCTGCACTGGAACTCATGATCAAGGTATTTGAATTCGCTCGAGTAAATAGTGAATATCCGGTAAATGGAGTTGCGGGACCGTCTCGTAGAAGGATATTATCCCACGCGCATTCGAGCGAATTTCCACGCCAGATTTGCTCACCCGCCTACGACCCTCTCGGCTGCAAAAAAACGAGGTCTTACAGTAATTTGCAGGTTTCCGGGTGTTTGTTTTTGATAGCTACGCAAAGTCAAGAAAAAGGACAAATTGACCAGGATAAACGGCTGATAGAGGAGCATTTGCTAGAAATAATCACCAGAGCAGTGTTGTTGTATAACCCGGTAAACTTTCCGAGTGCGTGGCAGCATCCCTTTCCAGGGGGTATGGAGGCGTAAGGAAGATAGGTGAGTAGTTAACCGGCACAGTTTTGCTTCTGGGGGGGTGGGGGCGGAGCGGGGAGGTAGAAGGAGAGGTGTCGCAAACAGCCATCAGAACAAATGGGTTAGGGGAGGGGATAGTGCGCCGTGTCAGACGTGGAACGTTTAGACAGTTCGACACTTGTCTTGTTCGGGTCCCAAACGCTGTGCGGTAATGCTATGAGAGTTCTAGGATGAAGTTTGCATTGCTCTTACTGGCCCCTTCTGTGGGGTAGTTTGCTTATATTTCCCACATGTTTCATGTCGTTCAAACTATTATATCTGCTCAGGAGAAGCACGTAAATTAACCTCTTCTACCCTTGTGTTGATCAATTAATCTAAAAAATTATTTGAACGGCAACTAAAGTAGATGACCTAAGTCATGTAATATCATGCTGGAAATTTGAGTGAGTACTTTAGCATAGACTGGTCTTGTTATTTTGGTTTTTGGAATAGATTGGAGCCTTAGAAATCCTTCGAGTAGAGGAAACTGTTTTTTCAATCCTTTATACTGACGGAAAACTGGTAGGATTCCGGCAAAATTGGAGGCCTTTTGATACCCACGAAATTTTCTATGCTATGTAATATCACAGAACAAAACTATTGCTTTTTTGCGTTTTGTTATAGAAGAACATTAATATAATCACAAAAGGTTGCAAATAAATCCCTTCTGGAATCGGAAATTTTAATCTTTTCATTTTTGCATCCGTTTGATTTCACTTATTATTCCTACCGCACTTAAAAGCTCCATGGTTGACCGAATATATTCTCCACCTACTTACGTCATGCCCCTACTAGATGGTCTATGGGGTGTAGGGGTGCTAGTTAGGGGTAGCACCACACAGATAGCATTTGGTCGCTCCATTTGTCTCGTACAGGTGGTGAATGCTCCTGTGGCCGCCTCTAACTGGTACACAACTCTCACCTGTGGCTCCTCGAAGTTGGGTTCTTCCCAGCGGCCACACCCCGGGGAACCGTCACGACCGGCGGGCTAAACCAGGTAATGGTCTCCGGTGTTGTGTGTGCCTCCACACCCGGTATGTCTGACTCCCGAACTTCTTACCTCCCCCTCTCAAAATGTCCTACGGTGGGGGCGACAGCAACCCCGTAGGCGGCCCAGGCAAATTCGGGTCGCTCTCTCACTAAAACAAAACCGTGACCCATAGTGGAGTTCGGCAGCTGTCTGGGATGTCCGAGCAGGCCTATTTAGGGACAGCACTGCTTGCCTCCTCGCGGATGAAGAGACTAGAAAAGGTGCCCTAAAAAAATAATGGTTATCACGTCTTCTGCAGCCGGCCACGGCTCGCCAATTGCAAAATACGCGGTCGTAAAACTCAAACAAACAACAATACCACCGTCCCAATCCCCCTCGCAAAACCCTCCAGGCTGCTCGGGTGATTAAACTCACACTAGCAGCCTGGAATGTTCGTTCCCTTTTAGACAATCCTAGGAGCAACCAGCCGGAACAAAGGATGGCGATAGTCGCTCGGGAACTGGCGCGCTACAGTGTGGGCATTCCTGCTCTCAGCGAGACCCGATTCATGAGCAGGGTCAGCTGGAGGAGGTGGGTGCCGGCTACAACTTCTTCGGCAGCGACCGGCCAAAGGCAGAGCGACGCGACGCTGGTGTTGCCTTTGCAATCCGGAACGATATCGTGGGACGTCTGCCCTGTCTGCCGCAGGGTATCAATGATCGCCCGATGAGCCTCCGCCTGCCTCTTCGGGGAGACCAGTTCGCCACCATCATTAGCGCCTACGCTCCCCCAATGACGAGCTCTGGTGCGGTGAAGTACAAATTCTACGAGGACCTGCACGCCCTGCTGGCGACTGTGCCAAAAGAGGACAAGTTAATTGTCCTTGGTGACTTAAACGACCGCGTCGGAATGAACCACGCTGCATGGCAGGGAGTGCTGGTTCCCCACGGTCTCGATAGCTGTAACGATAATGGCCTCCTTCTTCTGCGCACGTGTGCGGAACACCGTCTCCTGCTGACCAACACCTTCTTCCACCTTCCGACGTGGGAGAAGGCCACGTGGATGCACCCTCGGTCGCGGCGCTGGCATATGCTGGACTATGTTTCCGTCCGGAGGCGAGATCGACAGGACATGCTGGTGACCAAGGCGATCCGCGATGCCGATGATTGAACAGGTGTGGTAGCTGCAGCGCAAGGCTACTATCACTTAAAACTAATTCACGCGCAAGTCACCGTCCCTGCACCACCTGGTGTGGAGCATACGGTGGACCTCGTCGAAATCGATGGTCGAACTGCCACCACCCCCACTACCATGAATGACATCCTCCCAGCCTCTACCGATTTCTCCTGCCCACACTGCGCCCGCAACTTCAACTCACGCATCGGCCTGGTCGGTCACCTGCGAATCCATTGCATGGAGGCTGGTGAACCAGTGCCTGGGGCTCCGAAATACAGTCGCCGCGCCTGCCTCCACTGCTCTAACTGCTCCCGCACATTTACACACGGGACACGTGCGTCTCCACGACAACCTGCGATAAACCACCGGAGTCTAAGCCACATCAGTGCCCGACATCTACACTAATACATAGACAACACCCTCACAAGCATAATGTACCTGAGAAAATCATGGTTACCTAGAAATTGGGGCTTGGAAGGCTGCCAATCTGACGCTTACACCAGACCACGTCGTCGGCCCAGTGTATGTGCTGTGTGTATCGAGTGGCTGACCAGTGGATTGGGAGTCAGACAGCGATGGCTCCTCTATATCCCCTGCTTTAGTGAATCCTGTTGTGTGTTTTATGTGTGCCAGGTCGTGCTGTGGCGCACGAAGACGGGTACGCCGACCCGTCAGTCAATGTGCCCACTCCCACCTCAGACAACTGACCGGCTCGGACAGTGGTCTGATTGTGGGGTTGGGGAGAGAGTGAGGTCGAGAGCTCAGCGTATTTTCCTCCCTATAAACACTCTGACGCGCTTGAAACTATCACGGTTGCCAACTGACGGGATAACTCGGACCGCGTAGTCAGCCCAATGTGTGTTTTGTGTGGAGTGGCTGACTGGCGGACTGAGAGTCAGGTTTCAATGGCTCCTACTTAATGTGGCCTTTATGGCACTCCCACTCCGTGGGATCCGAGCCAGGTGTGGTGGCACGCCTAGGGGTGGCTCCGGCCGCGCCAGCCACCTGCGCCCTCTCCCATCTCCGGGCTTCTTGACTCTGTCTTGACACCGGGCTCAGGTGGGAGAGGAGGAGAGAGTGAGGTAGCTGCAGCGCAAGGTTACTATCACTTAAAAATAATTCACGTGCAAGTCACCGTCTCTGCACCACCTGGTGTGGAGCATACGGTGGACCTCGTCGAAATCGACGATCGAACTGTCGTCGTAGATGGTCCATGCGCGTGCACAATCTTCCTACCTACCGTCTTGCAGCTGTAACCCAGCAAAAAAACAAATTTAGTAAGTGTGCATCTGTTCAACACATCGTAGAAAGTGCAAGGAGGGGGCAGGCACAGGACGGTTGGCCTTCCAGTTAGCGAAGACACTTCTACGCCCCCATCTCCCACCTCTGACACCTTGATGAGTCAGCAATCGGGAGAAGGCGATGAACTTAGAAGCTCGCACTGCAGCCCCAAAGCTTGACAACCTGTCGTATTTCTGCGCCTGAACGCGCACGCCCCATACCTCCTCTCCAGCCAAATTTCGGCGCGTCCTAGTGGCCAGGTTTAAGAGGACTGAGTGTAGTTTCCGCCTGAGCTGCAGCCTCCAATGGGAGTTGGCGACCTTTGATTCTTAAATGGGCGTGTGCTCGCAGCCGGCGAGCTGACGATGCACTTTTAGGGGGTCTTCGCGGCAGTTTCTTATGCTATGTTGTCGGAATGCGCTAGTGAAGAGAAGTAGGAAATCCACTGGTAAAAAGTCAGGAAAAGTAATTTAAATAAACGTCTGTTGTCCTCAAATGTACAAAACTCACTGTTCGAGCGCATTTTGCATGCTCTGAATTGCTCTCAAAATTGCGCTAAGTGCTTTATCACAGTGGTATAGTTATTCTTTTGTCAATATCATGTTGATATCGTCTTTCCAAATGGAATTATATAAAAGTTTGACCTTATCCATTGTGTTACATTTTGATTTCCGATTTATCAAGAGTCTACTCTGTAAACAGACCGAGCTGCAGACCAAATTAAATGATGGATTTTTGTCTGGTTTGAGAAGTAGTCATCCATAAATCTGACTAAATCGTTTTGAAGACCCAAAATGGACATAGGCTAAGTGCTGCATTTTGTTTTAAAGGACGCTTTCAATTTAGGTGCTCCGTAATGATTTGAAAACTCGTAAGAACTCGTAACGAAATCTGCAGTTAGGACAGGACAATACTACTATCCCTGGAAAGTAAGGATTATTTCTTATTAATTCCCTTAGAAATTCCGCGCCAACTTGGGGTAAATCAATTTCAATTTGGTCTGCAGGTGTAGACCGAACGTGGATATTAATATTTAAGCTGAGGTTCATCAGCCACCGCGGAATAACTGCGTAATATTAATTAAACTGTCAACAGGCAGCTAGCTATATATATATATATATATATATATATATATATATATATTGAATAACAGAGGTTGTTTGCATCCCGAGATAGTATAATGAAAAGAAAAATGCTCTTCGAGAAATGGAGTTTTACTCGTAAATTTTCAAGTTGGTGACACCAACCCGTCGTCAGACGAAATGAACAGAGGAGAAAGTGAAGTGGCGCGACAGGACAGATTGTGACAAAGCAAACAGCTGGTGTGAGTGGGTGGTGGGTGGACCAATAATCGGGGGCATGTTTTTGGGACGGGGGTGAGGAGAGAACAATTACATTGGCTTGTTTTGGGAGGGAGGTGGGCGGCGAGTAACTACGGCCGGCTAGATTATCGATCATGGTTCCGGGTTGGATTTAGGGGTCACTGCGTCCTCCATACGCGCAACCCTATGCAGAGTAAAGGACCCCCTTCCAAAAGAACAATTAAGCAATTTCATTTACCGCATACCGTGCGCCAACTGCCCTTCTGTTTACATTGGCCATACAGGCCGACGTCTTGGGACTCGCATAAACGAACATAAGCTTGCCATTCGCCGACGTGACCCCTTATCACTCGTGTTTGCGCACTCCCTTGAATGCGACCATCGCTTCAATTGGGACAGTACCGACGTGATCGCCATGGCCAACACCAAACAAGCTCGAGAATTCCTCGAAGCTTGGCACTCTAGCACAACTAGCATTAACCGCCACGTTGACCTAGATGCTCATTACGAAGGATTACGTGCACGATTTACTAACGAGCGCCCACGACCTAGCAACGACTGCTAATCCTTTCGGCTTTTAATCCCACTTTTCGCCAACCCCACCTCACACATGGTGAACCGCAATTAAACATTCCGACACCTCCAACCGACGCAGTGACCCCTAAATCCAACCCGGAACCATGATCGATAATCTAGCCGGCCGTAGTTACTCGCCGCCCACCTCCCCCTCCCAAACAAGCCAATGTAATTGTTCTCTCCTCACCCCCCCGTCCCAAAACATGCCCCGATTATTGGTCCACCCACCACCCACTCACACCAGCTGTTTGCTTGTCACAATCTGTCCTGTCGCGCCACTTCACTTTCTCCTCTGTTCATTTCGTCTGACGATGGGTTGGTGTCACCAACTTGAAAATTTACGAGTAAAACTCCATTTCCCGAAGAGCATTTTTCTTTTCAATATACATATATATATATATATATATATATATATATATATATATATATATATATATTGAAATTTCGGATCTGACCCCAAAAAGTCATGTCCGAATCACCTGACTCCATGTCCTGCACTCTAATAATTTCAGAAATTATTTACCCGATTATTCTCTGGAGTCCATATACCAGAAACCGCATAGAGACGCTGGGGGACCCACTGAGGAGCCGAACCCCTCGTTGCTGTGTCACACAGCAGCAGAAACATCGGCAGAAACACGTGTCTGGAGCTTTTTAGCTAGTATCTATGTCGGAAGTAAGAGTATAACGTCTGCCACTCATATAAGTGAGTTCAATTTGGTAAAAGTTCTTTGGTAGAACAGTGGGTTTTGCTCGTTTGATGAGTGTGTTGACCACGCTTCGTTTGTGGGCGACAGGGTGGTTACTCTCATAATGTAGGACAACATCCGCATTAGCCTCCTTGCGGTAAACTGATGTTTCAAAGGTCCCGTCAGTCTTTCGCTGTACGAGGACGTCAAGAAAAAGGTAGTTGGTTGTCAATTTCTTTTTCGAGCGTAAAGGTTATTCAGGTATCGTCGAATTAATAATATTGTGCAGTGTTTCCAGTCGGTCCCTTTTAACGATGACAAACGTGTCATCAACGTAGCGCACCCATAACTTGGGGTTAACCAGTGGTAGGGCAGTAGCTTCTAATTTTTGCATTGTTACTTCCGCTAGGAAGCCAGAGATGGGTGAGGCCCATAGGGGCACCCTTTTCGTTGATAGAACTCTTGTGAGAATGAAAAATTTGTTTCTAAGCATAAGTCCAGGTTCAAGCAAGGCAGATGTGGGAATATCCATGTCATAAGCGATGGAGTAATTCCTCTGTGTATTGCCTTGCAAGATCTAATGGTATGGATGTGAAGAGAGAAACAACATCGAAAGACACCATTATTTCATCTGCTGCAATGTTGAGTCTTCGTAATTTGTCCAGAAACCCTAGGAGTTGTCAATGGATGTTTCTACAATTCTTTGTCAATGGGTGTAATTTGCGGAAAAGCCACTTAGAAATCTTTATAATTTGGGTGCACCGATTAACGCGATACTATCGGTCACCCAATGGCACCTCTGGCTTTGAACCTTAGGTAGTCATAGATCTTAGCTATGGTCGGTTCAGTTTGTCTCAAGGACGGCAATATCTCCTGATATTTGCTTCTTTCCTGTAAAGACGTTTAAGTGTACTTTTTTCAATTGATGAATTCTGTGCTTTTAGTGGGATCTGCGTCAAAGAGGTTTATAGGTTGACCTATCTTGTAACAATGACAAAGCATCTTTTATCGTAGTCTGCTTTTGTCCAAGATAGCTGTTGAACCTCCCTTTGTCCGCGCAGGAAGGATTACGATGTTTTTGTCTGTTTTGAGAGATTTTAGGGCTTTTCTTTCTTCGTTTGATAGTACTGAAAATGGATTTCGGTTCTTTAAAGCATGTACAGTGTTATTTCGAATTGTGAAACGTTCATCTTCTGTAAGAGGTTCCGCTGATATAATGGACTCCAAGTTGGCAAGAAAGTCTAGGTATTTCGAATCCGAAAGATTGCATTTTAATCCCTTTGGAAAGTACTTGTTCTTCAGTTGTTGTAAGGTTTCTTGAGAGACAGATTTATTACATGTTTTGAGCAATTCGGGTTTGAGTATGATTGTTTGGAAATGGCTACCCATTTCTTGTCTAACAATCCTCTCTTCTTCTGTCGTTCGATGTTGGACACACAGGTAATGGTCTCATTTAGAGATTCAAATATGTGTGAAGGAAGTTCATCTCTGCAGAACTGCATGTATTGCAACTTAGAAGTTTGGAATTTTTGGAGCCTATAATGAGCATTGGAGATGAGATGCACCAAGCATGCTGCGACCATAACGAGACGCTATCTGATATCCTTGGGGGAGTTTTTATGGCAGGTTTAATTTGGAGAGATTTTCGGCAAAAATCTTGAATTTCCAGCATCTGTGTAAAAATGATAAACTGTTCCCGCGTTAAGCTTTCGCGTATTGCACCTTTTCCCATCGTCTAGCTTGCAGTAAAACATCGCGAGAGTAATTAATACGAATAAAGTGGAATACGGGCATCCCAAAAGTATAATTCGGTAAAGAAGTTCTGTGGGAAACAATGAGTAATTTTTATTATGTAGAATTTTCGACGCTGGTTCCCAGGTCGTCGTCAGACTTGTGGTAAATGTGCAAAAACAGTTAAAATTTAAAACATGTCGGAAAATCGATATTGCTGAATCAGTCCTGCCAATAGCTGTCATTGTTAATGAACATCTAAATATGATTGGCTACCGCCTTTTCCACTTGTCTTTGAGATTTTTGTACAGGGCATCTAATTCGATGTGCCGATTAATGCACGAGTCATCAGAATGCATGGCCTCTAAAATTCCCAGCCTCTCTTCGATGGGCAGAAGCCAACAATACGCGTTTTTATCCCATGCAAATTTGTGCCCGGTTTCTAGTGTATGCACGGCAACTTGAGACAAGGTGGTCTCGTCTCTTGACAATAACTGATGTTCTGTAATAAATCTGTCCTCAGAAACCTTACAATAACTGAAGAACAAGTACTTTCCAAGGGATTAAAATGCAATCTTTCGGTTCGAAATACCTAGACTTTCTTGCCAACTTGGAGTCCATTATATCAGCGGAACCTCTTACAGAGATGAACGTTTCGCAATTCGAAATAACACTGTACATGCTTTAAAGAACCGAAATCCATTTTTCAGTACTATCAAACGAAGAAAGAAAAGCCCTCAAAATCTCTCAAAACAGACAAAAAAACATCGTAATCCTTCCTGCGGACAAAAGGAGGTTCAACAGCTATCTTGGACAAAGCAGACTACGATAAAAAGATGCTGTCATTGTTACAAGATAGGTCAACCTATAAACCTCTTGACGCAGATCCCACTAAAAGCACAGAATTCATCAATTGAAAAAAAGTACTTAAACGTCTTACAGGGAAAGAAGCAAATATCAGGGAGATATTGCCAAATCCTTGAGACAAACTGAACCGACCATAGCTAAGATCTATGGACTACCTAAGGTTCACAAGCCAGAGGTGCCATTGCGACCGATAGTATCGTTAATCCGGTGCACCCAATTATAAGATTTCTAAGTGGCTTTTCCGCAAATTACACCCATTGACAAAAGAATTGTGAAACATCATTGACAACTCCCTATGGTTTTTTGGACAAATTACGAAGACTCAACATTGCAGCAGATGAAATAATGGTGTCTTTCGATGTTGTTTCTCTCTTCACATCCATACCATTAGATCTTGCAAGGCAATACACAGAAGAATTACTCCACGCTTATGACATGGATATTCCCACATCTGCCTTGCTTGAACTCTTGGACTTATGCTTAGAAACAAATTTTTTTCATTCTCACAAGAGTTCTATCAACAGCAAGGGTGCCCTATGGGCTCACCCATCTCTGGCTTCCTAGCGGAAGTAACAATGCAAAAAAATTAGAAGCTACTGCCCTACCACTGGTTAACCCCAAGTTATGGGTACGCTACGTTGATGACACGTTTGTCATCGTTAAAAAGGGACCGACTGGAAACACTGCACAATATTATTAATTCGACGATACCTGGAATAACCTTTACGCTCGAAAAAGAAATTGACAACCAACTACCTTTTCTTGACGTCCTCGTACAGCGAAAGACTGACGGGACCTTTGAAACATCAGTTTACCGCAAAGAGGCTAATGCGGATGTTATCCTACATTATGAGCAACCACCCTGTCGCCCACAAACGAAGCGTGGTCAACACACTCATCAAATCGAGCAAAAACCCACTGTTCACCAAGAACTTTACCAAATTGAACTCACTTCTATTCAACCTGTTTTTCCAGCAACGGTTACCCCAGAGATTTTTGTACGTAGATGCATGAGACATCAAGAATTCAAAAGAAAAAGAAAAGATAAGAACTAGATTGTTCCGATCATGCATACAATAAAACTGGCGAACACTTCCTTACATTAAGAACGTGTCTGAACTCGTTGAAAGACACCTGCGGAAGCACAAATTTACGTGGCGCACAAACCCACGACTACAATTCGAAACCAGCTTGTACACCCTAAGGATAGGGTTGGCTATTTAGATAAAAAGAAGCCGTTTACAAAATCCCATGTAACGAGTTGTAATGTTGTGTATTGCGGCCAAACAGGAAAATCAGTCTCTACACGCCTACACGAACATCAGTTGGCTGTCAAGAGACAGAACCACCTATCTCAAGTTGCCGTGCATACACTAGAAACTGGGCACAAATTTGCATGGGATAAAACGCGTATTATTGGCTTCTACCCATCGAAGAGGCCAGGGAATTCTTAGAGGCCATGCATTCTGATGACTCGTGCATTAATCGGCACATCGAATTAGATGCCTGTACCAAAAATCTCAAAGACAAGTGGAAAAGGCGGTAGCCAATCATATTTAGATGTTCATTATAATGACAGCTATTGGCAGGACTGATTCAGCAATATCGATTTTTCCGACATGTTTTTAAATTTTTAACTGTTTTTGCACATTTACCACAAGTCTGACGACGACCTGGGGAACCAGCGTCGAAAATTTACATAATAAAATTACTCATTGTTTCCCACAGAACTTCTTTACTTCGAATTATACTTCTTGGGATGCCCGTATTCCAATTTATTCGTATATATATATATATATATATATATATATATATATATATATATATATATATATATATATATATATATATATATGATAGTGTGTTGCTCACCGATCTGCTTAAGGAACATGTATGTTCCGTTGTGCCCTGGAGCTCAGACTAGAGCCCTCACAGGCGGTCGCATAGCGACGTGTAGCATATGTTGATAAGGTGGAAACGACAAAGACAATGGAGACCGGAATGGCCATTTCTGGCTTATTAGCCGTCATCAGCCAGTCATACCCAATCCCAAGTGTGGCACACCTGGGATTCGAACCCGCGACCTTTGGTATTTGAGTCGAACGCTCTACCATTGAGCCACGGGCTCGTTGTTTTGTCGGTTGTGATCGGGCATATGAGGATAGTGTGGGGCTCACCGATCTGCTTAAGGAACATGTATGTTCCGTTGTGCCCTGGAGCTCAGACTAGAGCCCTCACAGGCGGTCGCATAGCGACGTGAAGCATATGATGAAATGAAACCGACACCATACTGTCAGCACAGGAAATGGCTAAAAGCTACAATTTAAAAACTGGAGTATATACCGAAAAGCAAACAGGGAACGCTGGGGGACCTAAGAATGGGCTGTACCCCCTGCAGGTGTGACATGCAGCGATATCATATCGGCAAAACACATGTGTGGGCTTTTAGCTAGCACGTGTGTCGCTAGTTTGGTTTCTCGTGCAACGTTAGGATTACCTCAGAATTGAACTTATGTGTCGCTCGCTTGCAAACAGTGTACTATGATTATGCCAGTGGTGATGATGCTTAGGACAATGATTATGGCGGTGAAAGAGGAGAAAGAGGAAGAAGAAGAAGAAGAAGAAGAAGAAGAAGAAGAAGAAGAAAAAAGAGGATGATGATGATGATGATGTTATTGTTGTTGTTGTTGTTGATTATTATTATTGTTATTATTATTATTATTATTATTATTATTATTATTATTATTATTATTATTATTATTATTATTATGAGCAGGAGGAGCAGGAGCAGGAGGAGGAGGAACAGGAGGAGTTCCGCGCAAGTTTATTACTTTAGTCTCTATTTTCAAAACATTATAAAGCAAAATATACTCCAAAATATGAAAATCCGTGCTATGTAAATAGGGGGTAAATAGTGGGGCAGGGAGTGGGAATAGTCTTTTTGGGGTGAGTGGCATTTTCGATCACAAGTCGGTTAATGCGAGGCTTCGTCCCCAAAAGAGGGACTGGACAAAGTCTGTTGACAGCGGCACAAATAAACAAAGAGGAGCTTCCAATGTCTGATGGGTAGGCAATCAGGCTCCTGCGTAAGCCAGAAAAACACCCATGCTGGCAGGGCAGGGATAAGTGGTGGCTCAATTTCATAAGTTCGCTACGACTAAACAACAAATGGCCTGTTTGCAGCACCAACTCATAATATGTTGGGTTTTATACAAACAACACCGCCTTATCAGTCAAGTGACATATCCGAAACCCTTTCCACCATCCGTAGTACCTTGGTTGGGGAAGGGGGGGAAAGAGCTGGCGCGGCTGGAATGGCGTCGAGCGGTTTCGGTGCAGAGACCCAATTTACAAAATTGGCCCCTGCGAAAAGCAGGCACCAGCTGTAATGGGTGTGAGTGTTTGGTACAAAGGCATGTTAACTGTCCAACAGGTAGAACCCAGTTGAAGTTGAGGACAGTACTAGTTTCCAGAACGGAAGTGGCGGCGAACTCACCAAACAGGCCGACGCCGCGGGCTTTTGTGCTCCGCCAGTTTTAGTCCCCGATGCCCTGTCGGCGGGCCATTAGGCAAAACGGGGGCGTACACGTGCATGGGACAAGTTAGCTGATGAAGAAATTCACCAATTGGGTTTGCCTGCTGGAGTGTGCATCTCTGTCTCGACTGCTCAAGTCATTCAAGAACAATTCAGCCCGATAAACAACCACTAATTGTACTAGGGGTAATTAAGCCGAGTGCTCCACATCGTTGCCCTTCCTTCAAGCCACTAAGTACCACCCACATTTGGGAAGTTCCTTTCCAACTAACTTAGCGAAGGTGAGGGCCTATTCTGCAACCGTTATTCTAAACCAACCAGTGTCCGTTTACGTGATCGATTCAAGACTAGGGTTAACTTACCGTGGTCTTGTTTGTGTCCGATTATCAGCCAGCTGTCGCATACACTTGCGATAAATTGCAAGCAGGTCAAATATCCCGTGTCCTAACTCTAACCCAAACCTTTACCGTGACTCTAACCCTGGCCCTTAATCCTTATCTAAACCCTAACCCTAATTTCTCTGGAATTTAGCACGAAACAAACTCCCATGGCCTGCTACCGGAGCCATATAAGTAATCCGGACCCCTGCAATAAACTGACCCTCAAGCCTAACCCTAACTTTGACCTTAGGCCTAAATATCCTGGAATTTAGCGCAAAGCCACCTACATCATGGGGCAGTTACTACTCCCATGTCCTGCTGTGGGGTGGGGGGGGGCATTTAAGTAATCCATACCCCCACGCGTACCCTTAAACCCAAATCTGCCCTTTATCCTCAGCTTCCTTTCCGTGGAGGTTGGCGCAACACCATTTGTATTACAGGTGCGTTCCTGTTCCAATATCTTGTCGAGGGGCCACCCAAGCGATCGATACCATTAGTCATTCGTCGAGGACAAGTTTTGCATCAGATTCATCGGGCAACAGTGTTAATTCGGTCCTTTAGTCAAGGAATTTGCCTGGTGACTTATCCGCCATGGAGCGGTATATGAATCCATTCCCAAAGCATTACCTGCACAGTGATAAATTAATGGCTTATGTAGTCTCACCGTGTGTTTTCACTGTGTTTGTCCTTCACCTGTCAGCGGAAGGTTGATCATTATACCGGTAGCTCCCCACATTCTATTGCCTTTCCAAGTCATTGGTTATGTGTGCGCAGGGTCGAAGTCTTGACCTGTCTCTGAGTTTTGATATGAACTTTAAACAGTAAATTACGCCTCCATCCTGTGCTCGCAAATTCCTGAGTTTGGCCCTTTAGCGGTCTACTTCGTGTGATTGATTGAAATGTAATAAATAAAACCAGATTACTTGTGCTTTAGTCTGTACTACGCTTTTGAGTTTGCATGTGGTAGGTTCCGATGGGTAGATTACATCAGCCACACAGATGTCAGTGACGGGAAATCCAAAGCTTTTTCTTCCCTGTAAGAAAGTATAAAAGCCCAATCTTTGCGGCTTCGAGAATGCTCGAATCACTCGAAGTGATAGCATAGACGCCGGATTTACAGCGGGCCGCTGCAGGTTGTTTCGAGTTTAAGGAGACTGATTTAAGAGGACTCCAGCCTTCCACACCGTCTGACTCTGGTGCTGCCGCTGCCGGTCCCCAATCGCATTTCAAAGCCATTTTGCAATCCTTCGGTGATGAAGGTCCATCAGCTTCTTTGCTCATGAAGGCGCAGCAGTTCTCACACCTCGCGATAAAAACCAAAATGCGAGTCCCAGGAAGAAATTGGGAATATTTAGACGCAATCGCAGGGATGAGAACTTCATTTGCCTGACGTTTCGGCTTCCAGCCCGAACACATCTTCAGGGACAGTATAATATAAGGCTAATTCTTACACTCGTGTTGGGGGCTGGCGTGATGATTGCTCGACCTTTTGGCTCACTGGCATTGGCATTGGAATCAGCGTTCGTCTGCACGCTCCCCGATTGGCTGATTGCTTTAGTCTCAGCGCCGAATATGGGTTGGGGATATTACTGCACTTGGTACTAGATCTTAAACCACGATTCAAACAGCTCAGGTGAGTGGCATCTCTTGCAAGAGTTTTGGCTTTATAGAATTTGAATTTGTGGCCAGGTCTAACCGAATTGGCGTCATTTATCCATACTGCTGCCGCGTGTTCGATCATTCGCGTCCAGTGTGGTCCTCCAGTTTCTGTGACGTAGTTGCTTTGCCCACAACCGCAACAAATTCGATAAATGACTCCGCATGTTTCTTGCCGTGGCAGTGGGTCGCCGCAATCAGATCGGAGGTGCCGCCCAGCCCAGTAGCAAGTGCAGTAACATCCCCAACCCATATTCGGCCAAAGCAATCAGCTACTCTGGTAGCGCGCCGGCGAACCATGCTTCCAACGCCAATGCCAGTGAGCCAAAAGGCCGGCCAATCCTCACGCCAACCCTCTCGCATGCCGGCCAGAGGGCAATCATCCTCGATGAAGAGGGGAGCTGTTAATTGTCCTAGGTATGCAGTAGCATCTTGACTGCATCCTATAAATACTGCAACTTCCTGTGTAAGAATAAGCCTTATCTGATGCTGTCTTTGAAGATGGGTTCGAGCTGGAAGCCGAAACGTCAGGCAAATGAAGTTCTCATCCCCGCGATCTCAATTTCTTCCTGGGACTCGCATTTTCGTTTGTATCACGAGCTGTGAGAACTGCTGCGCCTCCATGTGCAAGGCAGCTGATGGACCTTCATCGCCAAAAGGTTGCAAAATTGCTTTGAAATGCGATTGGGGACCGGCAGCGGCAGTAGCAGCATAGTCAGCCGGAGTGGAAGGATTAAGTCCTGTTAAAACAGTCTCCCTAAAATCGAAACAACCTGTGAGATGAATAAAGTTCGTATCCCAGCGATCGCGTCTATTTATTTTCAGTTCTCGAACCTGCCAAGATTTTCAGTGTATCAAGAACGCGTAGCTGGTCGCCGCAGCTGCTGAAATGAACACAAATCTCACTGTCCCCCCTCTGTCTTCCCCAAATATGCGATAGTCTAACTGGGTTTCGGTGTTCCTTATCGGCGTTCCTTAACTTGATAGCATCCCGTATATACTGTGTGAAAAAGACCTCGACTTCCAAACCTCCCTCCTAACAAGGCGGCACCGTGTCCGTTTCCGGCACGCTAGACGTCCTCAAGACCATAGAGTAAAATTCGGCCTGCCTGAAGGCCAGTTTCGCGGCTTGTTTTTCCTCCAGCAAGTTAGGCATTGGCTGCTTTGTATATACGCTTGCGTGTTAATGTGCGTGTGTGGCAGTGGAGACATGACTCACACATACAATCTCCCAGGCCGCGACAGTTCGGTGCCCTGCTACGCCCCGGCCCCCACGCCCCTGCATCGCACGCCCATAGTTGACTAACTAGTCCAAGTGGCGGTTGTCGCAGCAGCCGTCCCGTCAACTCTAGACCGCGCATGCGAGTGCCGTAGCATTGGCCAATTAGTAGCGAGTCCGTCCCTCGTAGCTGTCCAATCAGGGTCCAGAAGGTTAATTAGTCATCACATCGTGTTGCCTTTGTCACCGACGTGCCCGAGAGCCCTCGACTAGGCAGTGTCCCGGCGACTGGCTCCCGCGGCGCCCTTTCCCATTGCAAGCTTATTTCGCCTCCTGTCGGCTTGCGTCACATTGTGGACGGGCCGTCGCACGGGGTGACGGCAGTGCATTTAGGCCCTGGAGTTGATACAGCGCGCATGCGCCATGACTACACATTACCACAGGGGGGACACAGTGTGCTTGTTTGTTTTGGCTAAATGCCGTGCCCCTCACGCGGGTCAGAGTCCGAAAGAAAAGTGCATCTCGGCTCCATTCTGTCGCAGGTTGAAGGGGGCGGTGACTTTCAGATTATCCTGTTAGATCCAACTACGTTGAAAGCTGGGAGGAACTGCGTCTGAACGGTAAGATCACTTAAAAGGCAACAGACAGATTTTTACCAAATGTGTGGTTTTGTGTGCGCTGAGGGACGTGGAGTTGACGGCATGCGAAAGTGTACGCCCGAGGGTAGAAAACCGTGCTGCTGGGTATATCGACCGACAGTTGCTCAGGGTCTATCAGTTTGGTCCTGTTCGGTCTTGGTTTTCGGGCTTGGTCTACTCCGAGCTTCCTCATGGTATTCTCGCATATTCTCTTTAGTTCAACTGCCGCCTTTAAAACGGGCTGCTTCGTGGGTTAGATGAAAATCGGCATTTTTGTACGTAAATTACCTAATCCGAGAAACTGAGGTTGATCACCGGAACAGATTCGTCCTGTTGCTGACGGTTCGAAGAGCTTGGTCGGCTTTCCATCTTCAGAGCGTTTAGTGCCGAAAAGCAACCAGAAAATTTATATGACCAGGTGAGTCAGTCGGCCGTGAGGTGGTCGACTTATTCGTCATCCGCTTTCTCAGACTCCTGGCAGCTGCCTGTGCGGTTTGACGGCTGCTGCGTTAGACGTCGTCGTCTCGATGGAGGATGCTTTTATTTCTGCGTCGCCTTCGGGTGAGTTCATCGCGGGACCGGGTCGGCTCGGCTTTCTTAAGTTCAGTATGACCATCTTGTCTTGGTCTTTATGTAGGTAATGTCAAAAGACTTCGTAATTCGCCGGAAGATCTACATGTCTGCTGATAGAGCTGGCATTTGACTACCACGTCTTAAGCATGATTCGTTCTGCTTTTGCTGATCACTCCTTGAATATTAAAAGTGGGGACAGTTTCTCCAACATGGCTTACAGGCTGAGAGTTTGTGTCTAGTCTCCCAGTTGCCAGTTTTCGCTCAGGTAGGCGGGGCTGCAATTTTCGGCTAGTTTCCCATACGTAGTTGCAGTTCCCAGCATTGCAATATATTTGATAGGCAGATACAGAGATTTCGGTACGGCATGTGTCCTTATGCTGTATGCCACGGCGACGAATTTTTGTCTGGAGTCGGTGGACTATACCCGGTTCGGCTGGTTGCGACAGTTGAGAGACTGCCTCAGAGATTCCTTTTATATAGGAAATAGCCCTTTAGGAGTTCGGTTTGCTGTTCTTTTTGTCGTTGTATCCTCACTCGTCGCGAAAAAAGAAAAAAACCAATCAATCCTAGGCTGACTAGTTCGGCCATTAATTTAAAATTCTGATCAATTTTCAGTTTTAAACTCTTGAGAATGGAGGCCGGCCTGGCTCCTCAAAACGTTAGCGACCGTACAAATCCGATCCGGTGAACAACTTTAGGTTCTCGGATTAGCACCCCGAAAATCTCACTTTCGCAAAACCTGAACTTACCTAGTACGGGCGCAAATACCTGCTTCCTGAGCTTTGGGTTCTTATCGTCGCAGGATCGATGGAAGTCAACCCAGCTCATATATATACACAATTTTCGGACTACTTCTGTATATTTTAAACTGCGTTTTCAATTTTTGCTATAAAATGTTGGTCTTTTCACCTTCGAGCTACACAAGGTAGTCAACAGTCTATTCATATGGAAATGGCGTTCCTACTGACCTTTTCTCGTTGCAGGACGCAGTACATTGGCCGTATACCAAGGCACCTGATAAAAGAGGGAAACATGACAGTTGTTCACTCCGCGTACTCGACAGCGATGTTCGCTCCCCGTACTCGGCCTACGAACATCACTCACCACCGCCTCCCCTCCTCCCCCAGTCCCAATAACCACAAGACACCGACCTCACTACGCGGGCAGTGTGGAAATGATGAGTGCTCACCACAAGACACTAATAAACCCTGTCAACCACTTATTTTGCCCTATCCATGCAACTGCAGTAGGCCTGAGAATGGTTACCGAAAACAGATATCCGCCGTCTCGAATATTTAAGTTTCACATGGGACTATTCACAGAACGCAAATAATAGAGAATTGGAACTCGCCCACCTCAGGGACCATAAATCGTGGCTCCAAGGTAAACCGACATCGTTCGTATTACGCGCCCTGCAATCAGAACTGAGTGCCAAGCACCACTTCGCAGTGAACTTAAATACGACCATGCGTCACCGAACACCCGGCCTACTGATCAAAGGCCATAGAGCCTGATCTGATCTCCATCGTTGGGAGCAGTTAATCGCAAGTTTTCGACCGTAAATTTGTCAGCAACGACTGTTCCAGGCTTCCGTGCATTATTGACAACAACTTTCGGTTTCCTTACTGTATTAATCGAATGCTTGCTCGCATTACCTGGAGTCCTATTGAACTGGGTGGTAGCAATCTTAACCGTTAATAACTCCAAGGCCTGCCTTCTGGGTTTACACAAAAAGGAACTTTCTCGTAGCACTGTTCCGCAGCAGGGCGATATTTGTGCTTATTTTTTGAAATATAGCTGGTTCTCACCGCTCAATGTCTAGTGCAGGTGTGTGT